>JAUTDX010004944.1:0-19635 GCA_030844895.1 Ambrosia x helenae | reverse complement strand
TGCTGGTTCTCTAAACAGGCTGCTTCGTGCTTAGCGACCTTCTTAGCTTCTGCCTTCAACAATGCCTGCCCCGTACAAAGCCGATGTCTTGCAAACCTTCCAAGGGGGAAACCCCTTGTAACGTCAACACATGCATGATTGCCCCCAACCCAACCAAACACAAGAACATCCGTAGGAACAGAATAGATCGCCCCTATTCCGCGAATCTGTCAGAAAATTGACTGGTGCTTTAGTAATTCATTTCATAAATTTAGTTCAATTTTTTCACATAGTGAAACTTTAGAATTACTATTTAAAATTCTCACAAACTCAAGTCAATCGGCTTCTTACTTGTTCTTTTGTTACCTGATTCACCTCAAAAAGAATCAAAGAAAGGACTTTGCCGCAACCCGTAGCCGCCATTCCTTACCGAGTTACCGGCCAAAGCCATATCTATACAAATTTTTAGCTGTTTGTTTTCAGTTAATATATAATATTTATTTACCATCCTAGTTTTAGTTCAAGCTAACCATTAAGTTAACGAATGATATTTAGCTTATTTCTTTAATTTTTTATTAGTTACTAAATTATTTGTGACTAGCAATTATAAAATAACAATTAATTGTGTATTTGTTTTAGGCTATGTGTTGTCATGTGGTGAAATGTAAAGAAAAAAAAAGTCATGCAGACGTCACATGTGATGTGTAAATTAATTTACTCATTCACTAAGGTGAGTTAAATTATTAAATAAATAAACAAACAAGAGTGTGATATAGAAATAGAAGTGAATGTGTCAATGTGATGTAGTAATATGGAAGCTTGTTGCCTCACGCCCGCAATGTGTTACACAATCAACTGGGCATCCCCCTCCCGACTTTCACACCCCATAGGAGGCTAGGAGCATTGTTTCGCGCCTGCGGTCCTAGAGGCAGAGATACCGACACACCGTGCCTCCTTCACCTCTCCAGAACATGATCTTATCATGGTTACATTTGTGCTACTATTGAGTTTATACATGTTAGTTAAATTTTACACTGTTATTATTAAACATAAAAACATACCAAAAAGTAGTACTAAAAAATGAAACAAGGAAAATATAAAATACATAAGCTCACTTGTTAAAAGAGTTAAAATGAAAAATCCAATACACTTTTATGGTTGGGAATGTTAAACCTTTAATACTTATTTTAATAAAAATATTTGTTTAGTAAATAGTTTTAAAAGCCACATGTATTTGACAAATAACTCTTTTAATCACATCAATTTAGCCAAAAACACTCTAACCAAGTAGGGTGTTCAATGTTCATTATGCAATTTGAAATGTATAGCTGAACTGAACCGAGCCGTAACCGATAACAGCCAAACCGAGTAACTAATTTATTTTCGGTTTACAAGATGTTGAAAATTTGAAATCGTTTACCCTAAAAAATAATCAGTTTAAAATATTTGACCCATTAAGAGCCCAATCCAATTGTTATATGACTGTAAATTTATCTTAGCCCAAGGCCAGCCCCAACCCCAATGAATCAAATACAGCCCAGCCCAAATCCCACTTTGACAGTCCAAAACTAACTCAAGAGTCAAGAGTGTTTTAACGACCAAAAAAAACCTAGAGAATCTATCGGCCATCGAATTTTGATTGAGTCGATTAGAGAGCTTCTGATTGTTCAAAAAAGTGAAAAACACATTAAGAGCAGTAGACCGAATGTAAGTTTTCTATTCATAACATGCTGCGTATATATTAATCTGCTAAGTAATTTATACTCACGTTATTAGGTCAACAATAATTTAATGAAAAAATGTAATTTCTAGTTAAACCACAACATTGTAGATTTGTAGTTAAAAGAGTGGGATATTTAAAGCTTCGTTGTCTACGTGTGCAATGTGCCGCTTTAATTCCCCCCCCCCCCCCCCCCTTCCATGGTGTAACTAGCACATTTACACTCGACCTGTTTCTCAACAAACTAACTATGCGGCCATATACCTAATGCAGAGGCTCGTATAAAGACCGGAATGGATTGTATATGGAAGTATACTAAGGTATGCAAGTGTATAAAGATTCCATCACTAGTTTAACAGTGTAATGGGGTTGAAAACTTGAAAATGACCATATAAGGGTGGAATTTATAATATATGAAATTGACAATAAACGAAGTGACTTGCACGATAAAAGGTCAATCGAATAAGGGGTAAGTTTAAGTGAAATTTAACATGAAGGTTTCGATAATGTGTATAAACATGTGAGTTTGTATTTCGCAGGTTGACATTTTGATCATGTGTATTCATACGTGGATTAAGGGTTGTTGTATACAGTGGAATTGTGTACAATTTTGTACTCACACGTAGTATGTAAATCTAACAGAGTAAACAAGGTCTATCATATTATCTTATATGCGTAACTCTAATTACGAATAATCAAGGGTATGTAAACGTAGTAGTAATAATAATAATAATACCCAAGGCATTATAGCCTAGTGGTATCTTGGTGGTGAGATAAGACTTAGGGCCATGAGGTCCTGGGTTCGATTCTCACAAAGGGGTTTTCTCATAATTATGAGTTTCCTCCTGAATTGGTGACTTGGTGGTGGAATATGATCGCGTGGCAACACTGGTGGCACGATGATACTCCAGTATTCCGTGAGTGATTCCAATTTGTTAGCCGTTCAAAAAAAAAAGTAATAATAATAATAATATACAAAGTATGTAAAATTAATCATTCTTTAAAACGAAGGGGCAAAGCAGTCATACGACAAAACATTTTCAGCGGGAAGTATATTATATTAATTTCCCGCCATATCTTTTTATTATTATTAATTTTTCCCGCCATGCGAACTACATAATATTCCCGCCGTATTTATCTTACTTCAGTCATCTTCAACCCTGTCCTCTTACTACTCAGAAAAACAACAATAATAATAATAATACTATTAAAAAAAAAAACCCTAAACCTAAAGCAGAAGAAAACTAGCAGAGAAGTAGAAAGACTGTGAGCAATGGAATCATCAAGTATCAGATCAAGAAAACGAAAGCAACCCGACCCGTTTTGGTGGAATATTCACACGAAGCAGGTCTCAGATCTATTACCACAGACACCGATCTGGTTACGCTAGATCCGATTCCAATCGAATCCGTAACAGTACATCTAAATCACTAGCAAAACAACAAGTGTTTGAAGTTAGAGTAGATGAAGCTATGAGTCAAGGATCTGTGAAAGATCTACGTGCAGGAGAGTGTTCTCTCGTTCAAACGACGTCGTAAGCATGGGAGAACTGGATCTGGAACAATTGGAAGGTGATTTGGATGGAAACCCTAAGTGTTGGTGTCTGAAGCTGATTTGGGGGTTTCTGAACCTGTTGTTGGTGATTTGAATGGTGATTTGGATAATATTGTTGATGATGATGCTAAGGAAGGTGATGGTGATGGTGTTGTTAATGTTCAGATGACATCAATGATTGTAGAGCCTGATGTGAATAAGAGCCAAACTTCGGTATGAGACAGTTTTATTATTATTATTATTATTATTATTATTATTATTATTACTCCTAATTTTGCAATACATATTTTATTACATATCGCTTCATTTTAATGTTATTCAGTTGATTGCTGTAGTATTAGTATGTGTTTAGTAGATCTTAATTTGCTGATTAATTAACTGTTCTATTATGTAAATTATAATCTTTGAATTTAAGTAGAACTTGAATACTAGATTACTAAGAGTGCAAATTAGCTGAGCTTGAGAACGTTTAACTTATGAAAGCTTGAGCTTGGCTTGATTCGAGCTTTGTTTCTAAACGGGCTTGGTAGGGATGAGCATACAAGGCCGAATACCGATCCCAATACCGTACCGAACCGAGGGTTTCGGGATCCGTACCGTACCCGATACCAGATACCATACTGGTACCGTACCACCGTACCATACCGTATGTGTTCGGTATCGGTATTGGTTTTTTTGGACTTTTTGGTATCGGTATTGTCGGGATTGTATTACCGTCCCGCCCTCATCCCTAGGGCTTGGCTTGTTTATTGTTTATTAGTTAATTTATATTAATTATACTTATTATTTTATTTATTAGTTATTTTTTTTTCATACTTTTATTAGTAGTAATTGGTATTATTTAAAATATATTGTTGATGTATTAAGTAAAAATCATATAAACAGTGGGCTTGTTTATGCTCTCTAGAGCCTGCTCAAGCTCAATAAGTGAAGCTTGCTCTCGGGCTCATTTATTAAACAAGCTTGTGTTTAGGTTTGGCTTGTTTAGAGTTTTTTTCGAGCCGAGATTGAGTAGCTTGCAAATTTGCACACCCCTGTTTAGGTTTGGCTTGTTTAGAGTTTTTTTTTTCGAGCCTAGATTGAGTAGCTTGCAAATTTGCACACCCCTGTCTAGGTTTGGCTTGTTTAGAGTTTTTTTTCGAGCCGAGATTGAGTAGCTTGCAAATTTGCACACCCCTGTTGGTATTTGCTGATTATTTGAAACTCAATGTTGATGTATAGCTGATGGATTATTATGACTAACTTTTTTAATATGTTACTATAGCTTGTATTAAAAGTTGTGATTTATGGAACTAAATGATAGGTAACAAGTTTGAGAGGCAGAAGGAAGGTTTTCAAAAGTCCGACCTCGTTTAATTATAGAAGGTTGCTTCCTTATTTAATGGATTCAGGGAGTGATGGTAAATACACAACTCAGTTGCATCTCATTATTTGTTTAGAGTTTATATATTAATTTCACTTGTTAGATTATCAGATTTTGTTAAATCTGTTGGTTTTGATGGCAGATTCTTCCAGCTTTGAGATAATTGAAGCATCATTGCCCAACAGTTTGAAATCAAGTAATCCAGTTGCTAATACGGTTGCCCATAAAGACGACGAAACTGGTCCAGTATCTGATTCTAATAAATTGGCAGATGGTTTGATGGATAATGCTAAAAGTGTTGATACTGGTTTAGTTTAGCACTGTCGAGAGTTCTGATCTGGTGCAGAAAAGCCAAGAAGATGTACAAAATGACACATTAGAGTGTGAGCAGATGACACCACCCGATTCAAATATTTATAGTAAATCCAAAACTGACGACGGCTCCTCTGTTCTGCTTGTGAAGCCAACATCTACGCGGGTAATGACTGTTAATAATGTTTTAGCTTTCCGTGTGCGTGTTGATGGCTAATCTTTCTATATATGGGCTCTTATTTTATTTTTAGGCACTTAAGTCATGTTCAAGACAGAAGCTACTGCAAACTCCGACTTCCTTTAGTCATAGAAGATTGCTTCCATTCTTGATGAGCGTTGCCGAAGATTATTCATGTAATGTTTTATTAATCCAATCAAGAAATATGTAAAAATTTTAGTTTTTGTATTTTTTTTCTTACTTCTCTTTTTGTGCTTTCTAATAGGTCCCTTAAAAGATGACCAATCTTCGAAACTTGAGAAAACTATAGAGCAAAATCAACAGCAACCAACACAAGTGTTGGTTCAAGATGAGAAATCAACTACCACAGATGAGGCATCAAATTCTCCTACATCTACATTGGTTCCCGTAGATGCATCAATCGATACAACAAAATCTGTTACTTTGGTTTCAAACGACAATCTTTTGGATGCTAATATGCCAGACAAGGAGGGCAGTGGATCATCTATCGATACAACAAAATCAGTTACTTTGGTTTCAAATGATAGTCTTTTGGATGCTAATACGCTAGATAAGGAGGGCGGTGGATCAATCTCACAGTTGGAGGCGACTCTACAAGGCGAAGCTGTTAAATTTGACGGTTGTATAAAGATGGAACATTCGCCACCCAAAGTTAATCTGAAATGTGTTGAAGAAGCAACTTCTATAGTTGCACCACTATGCATTGAGCAGAGTGGCAGAGAAGACCATCTGATAACAGTAAAAGAAAGTCCAATCACTAGCGATACACCGCTATGTATTGAACAAAGTTACAGCGAAGACAGGCAGATAACAGTTAAAGAAAGTCCTCAACAATATCAGCTTCAGATTCATGAAACTCAATGGAAAAATCCTAAAAATGGAATTTTGAAGAGAACCCAAGAGGGTGCAGGGGAATCTGCAACTGTCTGAATTGCACATCTTTTCGTCTACATGCCGAAAGATCATTTGAGTTTTCAAAAAATCAGATGCATGATGCCGAGGAGGTTGCATTGGAGCTGATAAACGACTTGACATGTCTCCGAAACCTTCTAGAAACTAATAAATATTCCAATTCTTTTGATAATGATAAAGAAAAGCAGGTACTTCTTTTTCATTCTATTGTCTGTCACTTTTTAAGTTTTAACTTTTAACCTCGGGTTGGCTTACATGGTTTCTGATGCTCTACTTCAGGTGAAAGAAGCGTGCGCAAAAGCTTTATGTAAGGAACAAGAAGCGAGAGCCCGTTGGCACAAATGAATGTGGATCTAAATATTCACTGCAGAAGCATGGTATATTTATCTTCTTATTATTAACATGACATAACAAAAACAGGTCAACTTGGTACATATCAAAACGGGTCGGGTTGGACTTGAAAACCGTCTTGAAAAACTTTTAACAAGTACATTGGTTTTTATGATGTAACAGAATTTGATGCGGCCGAAGGTGACATTTGCCAACAAGATTGAAGAAAAACTTATTTCAAAAGATCAGGGTTATGGAAAGAAGAGTGTGTAGTTGTCTTGATTATTATTCTGATAAAATGTGTAGATCTTTTTGAGATGGGTTTTGTACTCATGAGACTTGTGTTTTACATTTATGAGATGGGATATACAAAAGGTGATGAATCAATTTCAAGTTAGTGTTGGATTTTATCAGTCACTGCAAGCTCTTTTGATACAAAATCGAAAATAAGTATCAAATATGCAACCTGTCAAAATTTAGAATGGATTATTAACCTTTATGTGGTGTGCTGTATAACCGAAACGTTGGGAGTTCTAACTTCAAAGCCTGTAATGTGTAGTTATTGCATAGTTGCAAAAGTCGTCTGAGTTGACTGATTACTTGCCGAGTACTCGCTACAGTGTGGGTCACTGAGTATAGCCGAGTTGGCCGGATATTCCAAATACTCCCTGCATAGACCGATTTGACCCTCGAATACTCACAACTCTCCAGTCAGCCGAGTTGGTACCGCCTAGCGAGTTCTGCAACCATGGGTATTGGTCTATTTTTTTCCAGTGGTTGTGTAAACGCGCCTGTCCTAACCAAACAAGCAAGCTTTGAACCAAAGTTGAGCACATAATTATCAATAAAGATTTATTAGATGTTGGTCCTAGATGACTCCTAAATGACTTGCAGCATATTAAGTTCATCATCAAAAAGTAAAACCAAAATAGTTACATAACTCCAAGTTCTATTACAAACAGCTTTATTATTATTGTTGTAGTGACCAGATTTATGGCTTAAATCCATATATCTGAGGTGCAGTCACCTCCTGGATATCTCATTTCATGAGCCAAACAAGGTCCATCCGGTTCGGCTCCAAAATCGACATAGAAATTGGGGTTTATAGATAGTCCACCCTCTTCAGTGTTGACATCAATTTGTAACATGTGAGATCCTTTTTCCACAACTTCCGGATAAAACTGCTTGTCCCATTTGCTAAATAACGAGTTTGTAACGTACAAACGTTTCCCGTCTAAGCTCAGTTGAATCATCTGCGGCCCCCCTATCAATCGATGTCCCTAAATGAAACAATCACAAAACCGAATGATGATTAATGTTTCTAGGTATTTGGTTAAATACGATATCAACTGTCATCATGTTAAATACAAAATTACCTAATTACCCTTTTCTAACATGACCTGAAAGTGGTTATATGATAATCACTATTTAATACGTTGATGGTAACTATTGGCAGGCGCCGCTTTAAAATAAAATAAAAATTAGTGTAATTTGTAGGCAGAAGTCCGATTGCCCCCTTTAAAATGTTCGGTTAAAACCCCCTGACCGCCCCCCCCCCCCCCCCCTTCCCACTGATAAAAGATAAATCATAGGTCCGCCACTGTCTGCAACATGTAAATTTGGTAAGTGGCCCCGTTTTTCAATGACTTGGCATGACGTGACCATTAAATGTGCTACAAAACGTTACTTATACTACATACAACGTTAAATAACTGAAAGCAAGTTACATACAATGGAAAAGAATGCTTTTTCTTGCATATAATGACAATTGACAAAATGATAAAGTAAGTTAAGTTTTTGTGCAATAAACCGCAATTAATATAGGAAAGTATGCTTTACTATTTAGTAAACTAATTATTAAAAATTGATTATGTAACCTTTAAATACCTTGATAACCATAAGTAGAAGTCTAGTTACTCAAGCGCTAAAAACCGAGTGTTACACCTATTCTTTAGCTACAAAAGGCGAAAACACGTACCTTGACTTGTGGAACATCAACTTGATAAGTTGTACCATCGTCGTTCTCAGCCACTACCGGGCTTCCTTTCTGAAACAGCCCACCGACCCAAACTTGGCCAACCAAAACAGGACTTGCAGGGTCTACAATATTATACTGTCTAATATCTCCATGTAACCAGTTCACAAAGTAAAGAAACCGATCATCAAGAGAAATTAGGAAATCCGTAATAAGCCCGGCATTTCTGGTAGAATCCAGTTTTGGACCTTAACTGGTTTCACTGACATTGCCACCTGTGTCACCAAAATTAGACCGCTTATTAATTATCAGACATTTATGATTTAAGTATTTTACATGAAATGAATTAAAAGATAAATTCTCACCTCATGGTTCCATGATCCATCGGCGTTCTTGAAGAACCGTACCATGTTGCTGCTTAATGCACATCCAACAAACCCTGTATCTTTAGTCGGGTCATGCAAAAACCTTATCTGTAAAAAAAAAAAGCAAGCCATGACTTGTCAGTAACTTTGACCACGTTGGCCTTCTTTGACGTGGCGTTGAGATAAACAATATTTTTTTCTCCAAGATTATTTTAAACACACAATGATGCAGGGGCGGACCTAGCTTGAAGCTAGGTGCCGCGTCCGTTGCTACTCAACTTTGCGCGCGTAGTGGAAAATTTGTTTTTGTTTTTTTTTTACGATATTGGAAAACGTTACTACTAAAATGAAAAAAATGAAAAACGTTACTACTGAAATTAATTTCTAGATCCGCCATTGCAATGATGCATCTTTTTGGGATTTTTCAAGCACTCACCTCCAACGGTAGGAGCCCATCAGGGCCCAAATCAATTGTTTGTTTAAGTTCACCCTCTGGCCAGCTGTACACGTGCAAATGACGGCCATATAAACCATCTGCAACATGCTGAAGATTGAATCCCTGTGTAAAAGCAGACGGGGCACCCCATGATGTGCTAATCATGGTCTTATGCCGTGGTTGGTACCAGTAATCATATCCAAACAATGGACTATGGCCGGGTTTCTCCCACCTAACATATAAGAATATCAAAATGTATTTCCCTCTAAATATGTGTACGATATAGGGGTGTGAATTTCTGACAAGACATGAACCAAACACGGAATTCGCGTGTTTGGTTTAGCTTGTGTTGGTCGTCTAGCAGGTTCATGGGTTGACCTGTTTAATTTTATACTTCTTTTAATATAAGATTTCTGTGTCATAATATAAGCCAATTGGGTAGTTTATGCCAAAATTTAAAAATAAAAGAAAAATGAGTATAAAGTTTTAAGGTTGACACTAATTATTTTACATACATTTATATGTAAAATGATAAATTTGTAAGTTTAGAGTATTAATATGCAGAAAAATAAAATAAAATAAAATAAAATAAAATAAACTTTGGGTTAAACGGGTGGTGTTCACGTCAACTCACTAAAAATTCATGTCGTGTTCAGGTTCACGTGTCTTGACACGGTTATTGGATTCATATCAGGTTCGACCCGCTGCCAACGTGCAAACACGAGCCATTTAACACCCAAAATAATGTATAATACTTGTTTTGATCCATTACCCAACCCGAATGACTAAATCATATTATATATAATTACCTTCCTTTCACATTGAAATCCGAGTCAAGCAGAAGAAAACCATTCCCTTCAGCCTTCCCTTCTTTGTCTCCGAGGCAGGAGACCATTATGTCACCAGAAGCAAGACAATGAGCGGTGTGGGGATACGCTAGCCCGGTTTTGCTTGCAATGTCAGCAGGCTCAACCGCCTTATGGAAGGTGGGGGCCCGTGGATCCTTTTGCGTATCAACAGCATATATTCGACCCGACCTGAAAATAAGAAACAGAAACAGATGTTTACGAGGATAAAATCATAAAACTAGTCTGTTGACCATCAAAAGTCAACTATTTTCTTGTCGACGGTTATATACACATACACAAGAGCCGGAGAACAAGGTAACGTCGTGAGGCAGTTGAATCACTATAACAAGAACTGCAGGCATTCCAACCAGAATGATGCAACTCATCACCTATATTAGGCATAGGCAGCCTGTGGATGACTTGCGAATACGTTTCTGAGGCGGGGTCCACGTCAACTGTTTCCTAGGAAATCCGGTTTTTCCTTTCCTGTTCCTAAAATATACCAAAAACAAAGAAATGTGTTGTCAGTTTACACAAAATATCACTAACTTATATCAGATTGTAACATATTGTGATGTACATATCATTTAAATCATACCCCCATGACCCATCATAACATTTTTGAAGGCGAGAAATGAAAGGCAATTCTCAAACAAAAAGAAGACGGTGGTTCAAGTTACGACGGAGATTAAAGCGATTGGCTTCCTATGGTATAAAAATAGATTTAAAATGGGTTTGGTTGATTGGGAGAAATGGTGTAAATTTGACTTTATGTAATTTTGGTTTGGTTCGGCTATATCTCCGCCTTGGAGATAGCTAGCCGGGTTCTGGTTTAATGAAAGTTGGTTTTAAAAAAAAAAGAAAAAAAAAAGCGCACTCATATTTGGACCAACTAAACAGTGGCATGCTAGAAAATGACTGAACTTAAAAGGGCTCAATTTTCGCTACATTCGGAGTTACAGTGCGCATAAGCAACGGATGTAAACATCTCAACGGGCCAAATAATGTGACAACCCCAAATTCCAAGCCCCGGATTCAAATTCAATGGTTTTCCCTAATTTTAGCAATTTGCATTAATTATAAAAACAAGTGAATCTTTGATTTGAATAATTAAGGGTTTATTAGTATCAGGCCCCCGTAGGACTCTTATTAATAAACCCTAAATACTATAATTCCAATATATTTATATATGCTCTTTTGGCTAAGATTAAAAACCAAACAAGTCCCCCAATTATTATTATTATTATTATTTATTATTATTATTATTATTATTAATTAATTAATTAAAACACAAAAAGACATTAATCACTATCCTCGATTTCCAAATCACCAACATAATTCAAATCATAAGACTATGTGTAGCGGGCTCACGCCAATCAGTCACTAGCGTTATACCACCGCCCCAAGGGGCGTTGAGAGAAAGTGAAACAACCTATATTTATTTATTTTTAGCCACACATCACCCGTCTTTTTAGTTAAACCACTATGCATAGTACAAAATAATAATTATAACTATAGAGAGAAAGTTTATGACCGTACACGTTTTCTCTTTTTAGTTAAACCGCTACACACAGTCCAAAATAATAGTAGAACTAACTTAATCATGTAGCAATATTCAACACACACATGTCTTCATCAAACTTAGAACTAACTTAATTATGTAGCAAAGTCCTGATTTAATTCTCATCGACACACAAATCATAAATCTATAACCAACTTAATAAGATCGAAGAAGATGAATATATATATACACACACACACCTGTGTAGACACATGTGACATAGATGAGGGACTCTTTGGGGCCAGCCATGGCCTCAATTGGTGTGGCATAACCAGGTCCCTTCTTGCAGCATCCATCGATCGAACCCATCTTCTTCTTCCTCCTGAATATTATTATTATTGTGGTCTGTAACTAATCAGTTATGTACAGTAGATGAATATGAGACAGATATATACATACATACAACTCATGAGAGATGAGGTGGCGACTACATCTTTGTCACGTGATTTGTTTTTTTTATGTATGTGATAACTTTGTTTCACCTCCTTCTAATTCATGTCTTTTGCATTATTTGTCCACAACTACACCCAAATTTCAATAACGAAATGAAAAAAAACGACAAACTTACTTCTTCTACTACTACCACTATTATTGTTACTTACTGTTATTATTATTATTATTTGACGATATATGTATATTGTCAAATCTAAAACATACACCACTAAAATCAAAGAAATACACATTACTATCACATCATGTCCTTACCCCTTAGAGCATGTGAGCCTGATATTACATTTTATATGCATGGTAATTGTGTTTGGTTTGGTAGCCCACAAGTTGAACTGACAAGGTGGTTGATACCGGTTTTGATTTTTTTTTAAAATGGGGATGTATTAGTATTCTATGAAAATAACGTTACAATAAAAATCAAGATAACCATACCCTCTTGTCGATTTATGCATTTACGAGTTGTTATAAGCTGTAATCTAGCATTGAACTTGCTCTTGGTTTAGTGACCAAACAAATCGAACTTTAGAGGTGGTTGGCTACAACTCCAATTATTTAAATTTGAGAAGTACATTGTTATTCTATATAGAGAACCTTCAAAAAAACGCAAAATAATCATAGCCGTTTGTTGAATGATTACAGGTAGTAGGTAGTTGATTTGCTCAGTTTGATTATTATCAATTAACCAGATTTTAAACGTTGAGTGACACGAGTCACATTTTTCTAAGTTTGTCAATGAAAACTTGATGTTTCGTAGCTACTTTGCATCTACGCATAACATATTGTGGGTTATTAAGTATATAGTAAACAAAATAGTTAACTTATATGCAATATGGATTGCCTTAAAGAGTTATAAAAACTGAAAGGGTTACAGTTGTATTAAACCAAAAGTAGAGGGGTTGAATACGTGAATCAATAAATGGTTATGTATGGGGTCGTGTTCGTGGGTAAAATACAAATATTATAGAACCAAAGTCATGATGAACTTGACTTGAAGATTATAATGAACGGCTATGATCGAGGACACGTGTCATGTGTGGCACATGTTATCTAGTGTAAGATATATTTTAAATAAGTAAATAAATAATCGCCAAAAAGATTCTACTGGACGGTCGTGATTCTAGTGATCCTCATGTCATGTCCTACAGATTTTTTTAATTATTAATTAACTCAATCATCAATTCACCATATTGTTAAAGATGAAATAATTTTCGGTCGCATATTCGGCCGCATATCGATTCACCATATTCTAGGACAATTTGGCATACGTGCTAACAAGCTGTGTCGTAACTCTTTTCTGAATGGCGAAACAAATCTACTAAAACAAAGTCTTGTCCTTGGGGGTCGGAATATGGTGTGAACAATCCGTTAGACAGGAAATGAACAACTTCAGGCGCCAAAGGGCTTAAATTATCGAAAGCCAAGGGATAAAGACATGTTGATTATCTTCACAGACTCTAGTATGCTTTTCGACTAGGGGTGTAAATGATGCGCAACGACTCAAGAGCTACTCGAGATCGGATCGGTAAAAAGTTTGAACGAGCCCAAGCTTGAAACATGACTCGTTTAGTTACCGAGCTCGAGCTTTTCATATAAAGAACCGTCTAGGCTCGAGCCCAAACAAATTTTATATTATTATAGTTTTATATATAGTATATCTACTATTTAACATTGGCGAGTCGAACTCAAGCCGGGCTTTGGCTTGTTTAAGCTATCAAAGCGAGTTCGAGCCGAGCTTTTAGCCCCTTTTAAATTGTTCTATAATTATTTCAAGCCGAGCTCGAGCCCTTGGGTTTTACTTTTGAGCCGAGTTCGCGTTCAAAGTATTAGGCTCGAACCGAGCCGAGCTCGAGCTTCATAAATGCATGACGAGTCGAGCTCGAGCCCAGTCAGGCTCGAGCCCGGCTCGGCTCATTTACACCCCATTCTCGACCATCTTTAACTTTGCTCTCAACATCACTTGTCCCGCCACAAACCCACTATCTCGAAACCCGACTAGGGAGATACATTCGTGAGGCCCATGCAAGCGTGTTTCCCACCCGCTCAACCAAACGCAAGCCCGTCCGTTGGGCGTAAAGTATATCTTCCCTCCGTCGGATCTGTCAGAAAATTAACTGGCGTCTCCTTCTTTTCCAATGTCCCGACTCGCCTGAGTATATCCCGTAAGGCATCCCGATCATGACGATATTTGAATCCCCGACAACTCTTTACAATGCACCACATATTCCCCATATTTATCAAGGACACATATTGGAAATGCCTTAACTTCTATTGTTCCCGCAAGCATTTGATGTATAGTTTTTGTACTTTTTTATCACTTTGTTTTGCTTTAAAAAAAAAAAAAAAAAAAAAAAAAAAAAAAAAAAAAAACCTGTTTTGCTATTAATGAATAACTGATTAGTTTATGGAAGAAATACGGACGTCGAGTGAATCGGACATCTATTACGGTTGTTTTTAAAAAAGTGAACTCCAAGGTAAAATGATATGTATCAATCAATTAGTCCAAATAAAATAATGGTAACCCACACTTCAAAAGAATTGATTGCATTTAAAATACTTAACTAAACTGCTACTCTACTCTTGCATGATAATATCCACCATGGGCTACTATGTGCACACAAAATAAAACTGTAAAATTTGATCCAAAATTTTGATTTTTTATAAGGTTATGTAAAACTCGTAGTTGTAAACTTAATTATTTTAACCGTATTTTAACTTTTTTTCTTGTATATTTGGAAGCCGGAACCATCGCCTGCGATCAACGAATCACCCAAAAACTGGCTCAACTGACTAAGAAGAAGATTGTAATTGATGAACTCTATACACGTTATCAAGCAAAACAAGAACTCAAAATAGATTACATATGTTATTATGCGTAAATTTGTTCAATTATATAACCAACTTTACGATGGGATTGTTGGAAATAAGGTGAATGTAGATTTAATTATAATTTAGTGAAATTATAATTATTAACTATATTCTTCATGTGGTTAACTCAAGACAAATAAAGATACATTATGAGGCTTGAATAGAGTTTTATGACTAATAAATAAAATTTAAGTCTCTAATTATGTGAGACTTTTCACTAGCCATAGTTCATGTATACATATGAGTCTTTGTACCTCATTTTGGGACATGAGAAATATACATGAAAAAACTCTTGAAACACACATACACTAGAAACACAACTCGAATACATAGAAGTAACAACCAAGTTTTGGTTACTTTTCAGGCAAGTGGGATAGTCCGGCAGTGCACCATCGTCACTGTTTCGAACCGGTGTACCCTGGGAACAGACGAAGAATCTGTTTAAGGGAATTGTGTCAAACACAAGCCCGGTTCACTTCTATGATTTTGTTTTCTTTTTATATTTTGCTGCAGCAAGTATAGAGATTCTGATGCATGTGAATTTCATGTAAGAAAGGCGTGCGGCGATTACTATGTAAGTTTTCTAACAAACTTAAACAGATTAGTAAACAAACTTTCGTGTTCTTCCTAAGGAATTTGGGTTCGCGAAAGTTTGTACATGTTTTCTTTTGGTACATCGAATTGGATTACATTCATGATGAGAATGCAATCTTTAATCCGAAAGATTGTTTGATAAAACGAATTTTTGATTTAATTTTCGGATTCATGGGTTTTGAGTTGTGTTTAGATAAACCGGACTATTAACATTTCTAATATGTGTTTAAACATTTTTTGAAATATTGAATTTCTAATGAAAGTATTAGAAAAGACATAATATTTGCAAACCCATGTAAAACGTTTGATAACGGTTTTCTTTCTAGTATGCGTATTAGAAAGATAATTTCATAGTATTTGAAATGTATACATTTTCTAATAAGAGTATTAGAAAATAAAGGGTTTCAAAATATAAGGATTTGAAACATGTATTTCTAACAAGCGTGTTAGAATCGACGACGTTGAAAGAATAACGTGTCATGAAACATTTCTAATAAGCGTATTAGAAATTATTATTTACAAAATAGTAAGTTTAATTTGTAAACTTATATATTGATTTCTCTAACGAGCGTGTTAGAGATTGATGCTTTTGTAAAGACAAAATAAGATGTTTATATTTTCTAACAAGTGTGTTAGAAAAGATTATTGCACAAAATACACAAAAGTGTTGGAAATTTGTATTTTGAAAATTTTGTGAAAATAAAAAAGTTATAAACTTATTTTGTTTTATTGAAGGTTTTAGTAAGAATACTAATTAAAACTCCAAAGTTGAAACTTAAAAATAATAAGAATACCATTAAGTTGGTCAAATATTCTTAAAGGTTTAAATGGGTGTTTCAACTCATGGGTTTATGGAGAATGGGTGTTTCAACCTTTCCAACATTAAACCAGTTTGGTTAAATTTGACGGTTTCTAACGAGTGAGTTTGAAACGAGTATATTTTGGAAAATCCAAAGTTAATACCATTTATGTAAATGGTTTAATTTTCTAACGAGGGTGTTTGAAACGGTTTATTTTATATAAACCAACAAGGTCTAAAACGATTGTCATAATCGTGTATTTCTAACAAGCAGGTTAGAAACGGTTGAGAATATAAACCAATGACCTTTAAAATGATTTTGGTAACTGTTTATTTCTAATGGGTGTGTTAGAAAAAGGTTTATTTGATATAACCAAACTCTATATGATGAAACGTGTAATCGTTTGCATTCTAACAAGTATGTTAGAAATGGTTAATTTTAAACCGTATATGTTTATATGGTACACGTATAGTTTCTAATGAACGAATTAGAAACGGTTAATCATGAAAACCATATACTCTAACAAGTGAGTTAGGAATGGTTTAAATAATAAAACTATATTAGAGTTTATGGTTTTGATGTGTAATCAAAACATAAATATGTATGGTTTATGAAAAATACTTGTGAAAGCAGAAATGTTTTGTCTGAATAAAACATGGTTTTGCAAATAAATATGGTTTGATACTTGTATGAGAAGTATGATGACTTAACCATATATTAGTCTGGAGAGACTATTTAGTGTAAAACAACTTATATTGTTTTGGACATATTTACTTGTTCGACTACTTGTGAGTAGTTAAGTATAACAACTTGTTTTGAATAGTGTATTGAAGAGTACCTCGAAACATGCCACGAGACGATATAATTGCTATTATTTCGTCGAAGGATAAAGTGTTAAAGATATAACACTTTGAGATTTGATGTTTATATATCCTTATAAATCCGGTTAAAGATATATGTAATATGTTATATATATTTTGGATTATATTGAAATTATAATTTGGTAAATTATAATTATTAATTGGTAAAACTCTTTATGTTGTGAATTGAAGAAAAACTCTTTAGTAGAGTTAACTTATTTATGACACTTGATTATAGTTTTAAGACTAAATTAAGTGTATAATCGAAACTCTTGAGTAGAGTTTTTAATGCCATTTGATGAGGTTTTATTTCACATGGTGAAACTCTTGAGTAGAGTTCTTAATGCCATTTGATGAGTTTTTATTAAGTCTTAATTAGAGTCTTAAGTCTTTTATTAAGTACTAAGAAGAAAAAACTCTTCATACCATCCCATTGAGATAATCATGATCAACGTGGCAAGTGTATTGAAGTTTAATGCACGAAAACGAGATATGTCATCTAATGTTGAAAGCATTTACGTAGAAATGCACAAATGTAGTTTTGATGACTATAACATATGACAGAATATATGTTATTATTCATAAGTCTTTGAGAAATATTGTGAGATTTATTATAAAAGACTTAGAATAGTGATGGACGTGTAGAGTCTCTACAAACCATCAATGTTGTTGAACTTATGGAGATTCGTGATATATTTTGGGAGAGTCACCCAATAAATAGTATCAACAAAATATATACATATCACTTAGGCATATGTGAATGTCATGTCGTCGAGTGTCAATCTAATTGACTTGTTGATGATGAATATGTTCATCAAAGTGACTTATATTAAGACTTATGTTTAAGTCCTAAAGAGTCAATGGTGAAGCCTTGGAGATTAAAGGCAAACGAGTCTTGATCCTACTGGATGGAATTAATTATGTTTTGAAGCATTCTTTAAACCAAGGTTTTGGAATGGTAAACAAAATCTCATTTTGTGTCTAAACTAAGACGTGAATGTTAGGAAGAGATAGTGAGTTATCTCTTAAGGCTGTGAAGAATCAGAATGAGGCATCTTCTGTTCACATGCTAAGTATTCGTAGTCTAAAGCATGCTAGACTAATACTTGTTAATTTAGATGCTCCACGGAGAATAAATTAACTTTGAACATTCAAACATATGTGACGACATAAGAATGATTTTGTAAAAGCAAATATATAATTCATTAAAAAGATGACTCGAAAGGACCAATAAATAGTTCATTGGTTATGATACTATTTAGCTGAATATGAGGAAAACTTATATAGCTCAAAAAACGGTTCGTGTGAGAAAGTGGGTTGAGTAATATAATGGATGACCTCAATAAACACAAAGATATAGATAGTCGCTATCTTATCAC
Organism: Ambrosia x helenae; assembly: GCA_030844895.1. NCBI lineage: Eukaryota > Viridiplantae > Streptophyta > Magnoliopsida > Asterales > Asteraceae > Ambrosia > Ambrosia x helenae. The sequence continues at coordinate 1,133 of JAUTDX010004944.1, read as the reverse complement.
GGGTGTCTAATGTCATCATGAGTGATATTACTCAAACTCAATCAAAGTGCAACATGTGGGGGGAAGAGCCATTTAAGAAACAATCCGTAAGGATGTAAAAATGGCACTTGAGAAGTTTTCAAACTACAAATGAAAGGAAGAAACTTTCATCACCCCATTTGGTAATTATCCAATAAACACATAAGTGTGGAGGTGACTTGTATTTGAAAATAGAAGGTTTGATATAACGGATGTGATTTGGGAAAGTACAAATCACACGAACCTAGAACAGACTTGTTATAAGTCAGTCCTATTGTGGACAAAATTCTTGAGAAGTTCAATGGAAATGACTCTAATGTGGGCTAGAAATTTCATTGACACGAGTCAATGTCTAGCTAAGAATCGAGGTGAGCCTGTTAAACCAATTAGAGTACTCAAGAATTATTGGCAGCCTGATGTATCTGATGAGTTGTATCAGACCAGACTTAGCAGCAAGCTAAGTAGATACACGAGCAACCTAAGTTCAATTCATTGGAATTACGTGACACAGGTGCTTTGGTAATTAGGATACATACGAAACTACGGGCTGCAATATAAAAGATATCCAGCAGTTGTTGAAGGTTACTATGATGCGAATTGGATATCTGACACAAATGATTCCAAGGCAACGAGTGGGTATTTGTTCACACTTGGAGGTGCTGCGATAACATGGAAATCATCTAAGCAAATGGTTATTGCTAGATCCATGATGGAATCAAAATTCATCGCTTTAGAGGTTGAATAGGCAAAAATGGCTACGTCAATTTGTTAAGGATATACCTAGGTGGCCGAACCGGCATTGGCCTAATGCATACGCTGTGATAGTCAATCGTAATTGGCAGAGCTCATATCACAATGTGTATCAGTAAGAAAGGGTATATAAACGTAGGCATAATACGGTACGACAACTAATCTCTACAGGGTTATCACTGTTGACTGCGTGAAGTCAAAGGATAACATCACGGATCCGCTAACAAAAGGCTTAAGCAGAGAGTTAGTTCAGAAGTCGTCAATGGGAATGGGGCTAAAGCCCATGAAAGGCTAGGTTTATGCGAAGGAAACCTAACTCAGCTGACTGGAGATCCCAAGATCTGAGTTCAATAGGACAACCTAAA
>JAUTDX010004943.1:0-30358 GCA_030844895.1 Ambrosia x helenae | reverse complement strand
TTTATATCTCCGCATTTATCTAAAAAAGACGGAAAAATCCATGGAGATCATCCCATAAAGTGACATGCGTCCCCCTTTTGCTTTCTTTTATTATATAGTATAGAATAGATAGATATAGATTACAAAAAATGTCCACTATATTAATCTCATCCATTCAAGACATTCATCCAATGACCTAGATGTCCTCTTAGGGTATTTAGATATAGATTACAAAAATGTCACTAACCTCTACCATCCATGTATATAATTCAGTTTAAGGAGAGAAAACAACTTATACAAGTTACAACTCAGGTACAAGAATACGGTCCTGGATATCTGAAAATGTCTTAACTTCTGTTCCCCATAACCTGCTCATCAGATTAGTTGCGCAAAAACTTTATTAATATATTTACTATAAAGAAACATATTAACCATAATCCCAATTGAAATAATGTATATTTACGCCTGTATATCTACTTCGAGTATTGGATTAAGCTTACCAGCATTAATTCCAACGGCATTTGCTCCTATCTTATCAGCCGTTTGATCATCTCCTACATGTACAGCTTTCGCAGCTTTCACACTAATCTGATCTAATGATCATGTGACAAACTATATAATTAGAAAGAATAGAAATTATTAATGGATAATGATTGTTATATTACATACCTAAAGCCTTTCAAATATTTGTGCGTCTGGTTTTTCATACCCAACCTCAGAAGATATTACGACAGCATCAAACCTGACCACAAATATACGAACTCAAAATATAATCAAATATGATTAATAAAATTGGCGACGGTGTATTGGCGAGTTGTAACGATGATGATGTCGGCAAGACAAGAAGTGGTGGTGACATACAGTGTTTGATGGCATATGACCCGTTTTAGTAATATTGGTAGATGAATGCAACCACGGAAGGCGTTAACACTTACAAGTCTATAATGTTGAGGTCTAGTAACAACTTCCTCAAGCGGGTGGTCAAAGTTGGACACAACAGCCAGTTTAACTGTAAGATAAATAAAAAACGATTATTTACTTACAAACGATGCCCACTTATAAGATAAAGATGAGTACTTGATTATGACCTCCAGACTCTTTTAGTAGTTAGTAGAGTTTTATATGCGCCAGTTGGAAGGTGCCAGCATCACCATTGGCATAGTACTGATTAAATTGCAAATGAATAACGTTTTAAAGATTTAAATTAAAAAAAGATATTTTGAAGTAAAACACAGTTATTACTACTTATTGAGGCATTAGGAGACTAACCTCATAAACTTCTTCAAGTAATCATTATTAGCACAACCGGTGGCTTCAGAAACAACAAGCTTCCAGAATGGCCTTCCATCACTCTCCCAGTTAGACAAGAAGAATATCAGGATTAACTTATACTGATAAAATATTACAAACTGAAAGAAACATCACACCAAAGTAAATGAAATTTTTCAACATGACACAAAAAAAAAAAAACAATGATTAATAATAACAAACCAGACAGAAAGAGTCAAAGGTCAAAAGGCTCTTTTAATGGTTAATGTTTGGAAGGATTTGGATATTTATGTAAAAGAACGAAAATAGATTTCAGCGTTACCTGGTAACGTTTTTTTCGGGCCATGGAGCAGAAAAGGCTCTTTTAAACCCCTGTTTAAAATATCAGCTGGGGTTGCATTTAAAACCTATATGCAAAGATTTAGATACAATATCATGAGAGAGAACCACAAAAGTAGCCATTTTTTTTCCGGGTGTGTTATACCTCTGTAGTTGTGTCAGAGATTAATTACGCTTATAGCCATGAGATACATATAGCCATGGTTTCATATCTATTGGTTCAAGCTAAAAAATCACATTGTAAGCAAAGCAGCACTTGTGTATACACTATTCACTTCTGAAACAATTCAGTACATACACAAGTTGGACTCGCAAGTATGTTTCTGCTTCTTTGCGTATGGGTTGATATTTAAGGCATTAAGTTTAGACAAAGAGCATCACTGATTCATAACTCATTTAAACACATACATAGAGAGATCACTGTTTAGATGTGGTTGTTAACCAATGACGGTGATTCAAATATATCGGAGGCCTTTAGAATCATAATATTAATCAACGTTTATGGTCAGGGGAGTGCTGCAACATTCTCAAGTTAGCAAAAGGTAAGGGCATGACTGAGAAAATCGTCTAGTGTCGTGTTCATATTAGTGTGGCTTATATTTGACCAACTCTTTGTGATAATCAGTGTTCAAACTTTGTCCTTATGTTGCAGCTTGCCACAGTGTAGACAACAAACCAATCCAACGACATCAACCTATCACAAGACCAAAGATGACTAATGCAGTGATGTAGCTATAGGTCTTTATCACACTAGACAAAAAATGGAATCTACGTCCAATCTGATGCCCTTGTGTAGTAAAACTTAAAACCGGATACAATGTTTACAGACTTTTATGCCTTCACAACTGAATCATACAGAGAGAAATTTACAACGCCGTGCCCCTTTTAAACATTTTTTTGCAATACACTAATACATGCTCGCCGTTTGCTACGTTACACGCATAGTTGTCAAAAGTCAGCGCCTTTTGCGCCTAGCCCATTTTTTAGGCGAGGCGATGAATTTGCGCCTTGAGTCGAGGAAATTGCGCTTTAATTCTCTAGGTGATGGTTTAGCGCAGATTTCAGCTAGATTCTCAAATTCTGGAGAGTTTCCACCCAAATTCGTTAAATTATGGCTAGATTCCAACCAGATTTCTACTTTTATCTAGCAAAAACTACTTCTATACACTAATACATCAATATTTTAAAACTTTTGATACTAAGTAGATGAAAATTAGTATTATTTTAATATATTTTACATTATTTTCTTTGTTCGCTTGTTTTATCTCGGGCCCTCGCTTTTTTTGTGCCTCGCGCCTAGGCCCCAGGCAAGGCCTATGCGCCTTGAGTTCGCCTAGCGCCTTTGATAACTATGGTTACACGTATTAATTTAGCGCTGCTTATTAACATATAATGCAACATTGCCTATTTATATTTCTTTTCTCAATAGAGAAGCATATAAAGAGAAAACAGGCAATAAGCACTTTAAGTTTATATCTACTCAAAAAAAAAAAAAAAAAAAAAAAAAATTGAACATTTTTTTTAATCGATTAGTTATAACAATTTTTAAACAATATGTACCAAAAAAAAGTGTATAAAACATTCAAACGCAAACATATATAATGATTAAAAGAAATTATATAAGACTAACCGTATTTACGACCAATTGAAGCGTATGTATCAGCAACAGGCTTTGTTAATTGCAGAAGCGTTCCACCTGCATCCAACAATAAACCATCGTACGTTCTCTTTACCGGCCTCTCACTCGCTGTATACAAATTAAATTAGGGCTCTTAACAGTGATGAATGTTAATTGTAGTAGGTAGATGTTAATAATAATAATAATATTATATGAATGTAAATGAGTGATTAAGTAAGTGACCAGTGTGCAGCGTAGTGGGGGAATTGGAAGACGATGAGCATCGGAGAATGAAGGGTTTTTTTAAAATAATATTTGAAGGTTTTTAGGGTTCTCAAAAGAACGCCGGCGTCCATGGCGTTGTCGCTACCGGTTATGATCTGTGGATTCTTAATTTTTGTAGTACTGTCTTTACCCGGCCCTTTTTTTTACTGGTTAACTGGTCAGAACCGGATGACTTCGCAAATACAATAAAATAAATAGTTACTGTGGATGAATTAACCATAAATCTGGTTCGACACAAAGGGGTTGTTTGGTAAGTGTTGAACCAATAAGAGGTCTTAATGGGTAATAGGCTCTGAACCAGTAAATGCTGAACCAGTAAGGATTGTTTGGTTGTATGTCTGAATGAATGTGCAAAATGACTATTTTGTCTCTGTAACAATAACACATCGATAACTTAGAAAAAAACCCACTTTATAAAAATCTTATATATAATTTCTGTTGTTATTGTTATTAAATCAAACATATATCCCAACCCAAACATAAAGTACCCATCTTTCTTCAAGATCTACCAGACAAACACACCCACCTTACCTACCCACCATTTCTTCTCTATCTCTCTACACACACACACACACACTTACTCACCACTTCTTCTCTATCTCTACACGCACACACCCTACTTACTCACCCCTTCTCTATCTCTACGTAGACACACATACACAGAGAGAGAGCAGGAAATAAAGAGATGAGGGCGACGGGGCAGGGGTGCGGTCGGAGCAGAGGAGGAGGGTGACGAGGGCTGAGGAGGGTGGGTGGGGATGAGCGGTGGCGGGTGGAAGAGCTGGTTGTTGGCGCCGGCGGTAAGAGGAGAGGAGGAGCAAGAGAAGCAGGAGGGAGAAGAGGAAGATGAAGGGTAACGAGAGTCTTTTTTTCATTCAGCATATATGAAACACTGAACCATTAAGTCTTAATGGTTCAGTTCAGAGGGCAAATTTTTGCAACCAAACACCATCCACCTCTGACCGAATCAGAGGTTGCCTCTGAATGGGATGATTCAGAGGTAAACAAACAGCCCCAAAATTCGGTTTAACCTCTCGGTTTTTATGGTCCAACATTTGGTTCGTATCAAACCGGTTCTAACACCCTCACTGGATTGGCTAAGGTCTTTGCTCCCTGCCCGGTCCGGGTTTCAAGACATCTAATGATTGGGTTCGAGACGTTTTGTGAGACATTTTGAAACGAGCTTGGATCTCAGCCAAGAAGGAGCCCCTGTGAACTTCCTTTCGGATCTCGAAGAAGGGAAATCCACCCTGCGTCCAACTGAAATTCTTGTCTTTGGGTGGACCGGGGAGAAGCATGCTTGTGTTGACCTGATAGGTGTATATCCTCTAGTTGGGTTGAGGGATAGTGGGTTTTATAGAGGGAAAACGGTGTGAGAGTAGAAGCGAAGAAGGTAGAAAAGCATGCTAAAGCCTACGAGAAGAACCAACACATTTTCGTACCCATGACTTTTGATACATTTGGCTCATTGGCACCGGAGGCTACCCGATTCCTGACCAGGGTTCAGCGAGTCATTCATAGTAGTATCTCAGCTCCGGGTTGACAAGGTTACGTCTTTAGTAGATTAGAGTTTGCCATTCAGAAAATGATGGCGACACAGCTTGTTGCTCGCTGCCCGATATCTTAACGTAATTTTCGCAGCCACGAATATTAAATTAATATCTAAAAAAACTTTATCTATACTATATTAATAAGCATATAGGAAGGGCATAAATGGTCATTTGCCACATGTACAAGTTTTGAAAGCATGTTGTACAATGATCATTGCATAAAAACTCTTAAGCTTTTAAAGGGTGCAAGCTATGATGCATCATGTACAAGACTATTATGCTTAACAAAAATTAACATGGGATACATTATTCTTATTAGGGTTTCATTGAATTCACCTCATATTTCAGAACCTATCCGCCTCCATCGTCTCTCTCTCTCTCTCTTTCTCTCTCTCTCTCTACTCAAGAACATTAAGCAGATTTCATCATAATTTCACCACAATGAACATCAAGCAGATTTCAGGAAGGATATGGATACCGCACGCTTCTCCGCTCATTGTTAGTAACACATCCTCTCTTACATCCACACACTACATATGCACACGATTTTATAAACTAACTAAATCTCGTATGATGGTTGTTGTATGTTTAAGAACATGAAGGTATACATGATGATGAGTTGGATTTACATAGGGTTTCAAGATCTATCTATCCAGACATAATATATGTGTGTATATTACTTGCTTTATTTTATTTTTGAAATTTTTTTGATTCAAGAACAGGATGATTATATAAACATACTACATCTTGCTTGATGGTTGTTGTATGTTCAAGAACAGGAAGGTATACATGATGATGAGCTGGATTTTCATAGGGTTTCAAGATCTATTGAAGATCTATCTATCCAGACACCATATAGGTGTGTATGTTATTTATTTTATTTTTATTTTTTGAATTTTTTTATTCAAGAACAGTGATAATGTTTTCTTATCATGCAATCTTTTGCCAGAATTGCTAAACAGTTACAGTTTTTCATTCTATAAGGAATATGAGTTTGGATCTGGAGGGGTGGTGGTTTCTATTTTAACAGAACTAAGGGTAACGTGGAGGAAAGGTCAAGAACCCTACTTGATCTCGAATGTTGAAACAGTTTGTAAATTTAGAGCGAAATAAATTAACAGCATGTTGAAAAATGTGACTTCGTATGAATTGATTACTTTGAAAGCTTAGTTTATTTGATTTTATGCATTAACAACATGTTGAAAAATGTGTCTTATGAATTGATATTGTTACCAGTTAATGATATTGTGTTAATGAAGATTTACAGAGTCATCGATTGTTACTTCTTTGATCGGAGAATATCCAAGCAAATGCTGGGTTGGTGGCTGAATCACATAAGAGGAATCAGTTGGTCAGATTTCAACACGATTCTGATGAGGGGTATGTGTTTTATAAGTTCCTTTTTTGTCTATCTAACGCTTTAGTGTACACCGATATGTATAAATTTGAATTGGGCTAATTTTATTAGTAATAACTATCAGTTGGGGTTGATTAGTTAGTCAGAGTTGTTTTGTTTGTGATTTCAATTAGTTTTTAGGGCTTGGTTTTCGTTACTCATGAGTATAATGTTATTCCCCAGTATTGTGCATAATCTGAACACTTTGGTTTCTGAACACATAAGTTATGCATTTTGATTGAGAGGTGTTGATAATTTTGCAGATTTGGTGTTTATGGACTTGGGTTAATAAGATGCTCTAAAAATAAGTTGACTTAAATGTTTGATAAATAAGTTGAGGTAAAAATACAAGTATGAGTGTGTGACAGTTTCTGATTACTTTAAATACTAATATGACCAAAAATGCAGGTGAATAACAACAGGGTTATAGTCAGCTCAAAGGTGAATTAAAGCTATAACTATCTCTAATGACACAAATTACTTGTCTTTAATAATGGTTAGTGATGCATTTGTTTTTTTTTGTTTTGTTTCTCTTAGGGTGTTTGACCTACCGAAGGCTCACTTGTCTTCATGCGCACAAGACATGAATTGTTGCCATGACACAAAATAGTCACATTGACAAGTGGTCTCTGAGTTATGGTGAAGAAGGCTGGCTAGAAGAGGCAAAGGAGTGCCTAGCCAACATGAATATGTACTCTGAGGAGGCCTGACATGGTTTTGAACATACACTGAAGTGGCTGAAGCAATGGGATTGTTCAGGAAGTGTGAAGCGTAATCTGTTGCATGGTTTATTTATTACAATCGATCAATCTAAGTCGGGAAGTTCATTCGCTCTTTCTCTTTGTTATGAGGTAAATTAACTGTCCTTAACTACCATGAACTTAAATATGTTATTTTTCTAATATACAAATAAGTATCCAGTTTTAGAAAAATCATTCTTTTTTCATCAACAACAAAATGCAGCAAAACTGCACTTTTATGCAGCAATATAATGTAGTAAATTCTGTTTTTTTACAGCAATATAACGCCGTAAATTATGTTTTGCTGTTAAACTTTATTGTTACATTCTAATACTTATTGGTTGTCACTCTGATATATTTTAATGCAACTATTGATGTGGTCGATCAATGTTATTGCACTCTTGTATTTGTTGCAGTTCCATCAGTTAAAGGTCGTCGGCATAACTCAATCTTGTTTAATAGATTTGAGGTGATTGCGTTCTGCGACATCCATGTATACTTCTTTTTATTTTGCTGATTTGTTTTGTATTTTAAAGGTTTAGTAATCTATTTAAAAGTATTTTCGAAACTCGTAATCACTTTATGACTTATTACAGTCATACTAAACAAAATGGATATCTTGATTTTGCTTTGAGAAACGACATACCATTTGACATATCCATATTTCAGTTTAACACATTTTAATATATCTTTCTTAGTAATAAATTTTGTTAGATAAAATCACTAAAATAGCAATTTTCAGGTATAAACATATAACAAAAATGGCTAAATCATAACAGGTGGTACTTTGGTGGCCACTAACACATAATGATTTTAGTGAGGCAGGTTGGGTTAAAATTTTAGCAGACATTAACTCAAACAGAATGTACTATGTGGTTTTACAAAGTAACATATGGTAGCGTTATGACCATCAATGTTTTGGGCTCCAATTGAAAATTCAAACACCATTCTCTTCCTTTGTTTATTGATTACAATTGTGCTCGCTATTTTTTTTACTAAGTTTATGTTTTTAGAACATTCATATTTGAACTTTAACAAGAATCCCTTTTCATATAAAAGGGTTAGGTTTGAGTTAGCGACTAGATATTATACTAACCAGAGTTTGTTTTCTAGATCGATAGTGCCAATTACGACTGTTTATATTCATCTCACTAACTGTTCTAAAAAATATGGTAAAAGGTGTTTTGGTGAAACTCGTCTCTACCAACAACAAAAAAGTAGGTGACCCATTAGATTGCTTCATCCATTGAGACCAATTCTCAAGGTTCTCAGTCTTTTAGGGCGGCAATTTGAAGTTTTAAACTTCTTTTTATGAATTAATTAATTTTAGTATTCGAATCCTTTAGTCCTTTATTAAAGGAGCACTATAAATATCATTCTCAATATATCTCTTTTAATTGATCCATTTAAGCTAATATAAAATTACAAATCAACATATTCATAAATTAATTAGTCAAATTACCACCTCTAAAATTGGAAAATGGCTTCAAAGCTTCTGGTTGTTTTTAGCTTTTTATCATTCTTTTAACTTTATTGTTATGTTTGGTGCAGGTTACTATGAGGCCTGCAAAGCCTCTTGCAGTCTTACATTTTCAGAAGTCAAATATAAATCACAAGAAAAGCTTAAAAAGGTTCTTGCATTTAGGTTACTTGGAAATCCAGTCATTTGTTTAGTCTATTTTCAAAATACGTACAAAATGGTGAAAGGGTGACACCTTTAGAGTTGGTTTGCCCATATGAATTTTCTAAAATGGTGAAAGACTGGAGAATGGGATGGTCACCCTGCCAAATGGTCTACTGCTAGCACTACTATATTTGCTTTGAAAAGACTGTATCGTTTGACATTGTCCTATAATTTTAGATTATATTACTTCAACTATTTTGAGTGAATCTTATATTAAAATATTTTATTAGAAGAGTTACATGGATAGTCTTTGTGATATAATTATTCACAATAAGGTTTTGATCTATAAGCATTCAAAATTATATTTTTGGACGCAAGTAACGCATTTACTCTTTAGCAATTAAATTTTTACTAACAACAAAGATAGAAGTAAAAAACATAACCATTTAGTAAACAATATAAGAAAGTAAGGAAAAAAATAAATATGAACCTCGGTAACAAAAAAAAATTACAATTCATAACGTGAAAATGTTTGTTTAAGTAACGAAATGCTCTTTGCGTTTTTTAGAGAAAATATAGCCATAGTTGTACCAAAACGTTCAATAGTTTTTTATAATGATATGATTTGGGTGGCTAATGTATTTCTTCTTAGTCTTTTCAAATGAGAATTTACATATCAAGAGTGTCCCAACACATGAAAGATAGATCTTGCTTTGGGGGGAGTTCAAAATTGTCCGTGCAAAAACACCAAACTTATTCCATTTGAAAGTACGTTCAGAGAGGGTTTTGTCTTTATCCATTAGTACCTTCTATTTAGATTCTTCGCATGACAGAACACAACAAATGCTAATTGTTGTTATGTGTATGTTTCTCGATCTATTTATTTTTGTCAAATATGATAAATAACTTCGCTCAATAAGAAAGCATACGGTCATTGTTGATGTTGGCCAAATTGTCATGGGTAAGTTAAGACTGGGACAACACCATTTTATTTTGGATCTTCAAGACACGACTTATATTTTCTTGCACTTTATATATGTTATGGTTACATTTTATGGAACCGATAATGGAAGACCATGATATTGTTGAAGATTTCTTGCGTGTCACGCATCAGAGTTTGGTATACTGTGCTATTTTGTTAGGGTAAACTATGTATAGTTGGTCGCCGGTGAAAGGAGACTATTCCTTATATTGCTTGATTAAAATGTAAGTATATTTATTTGTTTATTTTGGATTTATATAAGAATAAATACACACGTCGGATGTAGCACATGAGGATGGGTAAGTTAACTTAATTGAATTGTACAGTATAACACGAATAAGTAAACTAACTTAAGTACTATACAATATACCACGAGATGATTAATAAGGTAATATAAAACGAATACCGCGTTATAAATACTTGTTGCCGCCGCATCGCGCGGGTTTCTAACTAGTCTTTAAAGTATACTTTTAGCCTGATATATTAATAAAAGTAAGGAATACACACGAAAACAAAAATGGCGTCCTCTCCTCTAGTAATTCAAAAAATGGCGCCAAACTCAAACTAAAACACACCAGATTCAACATTCCCGCCATGGATGCTTTCGTCAAATATCATCCTTCCATCGTTCACAACTCTCAACAACAGTTCCAGAACACACCATCGTCCATCGGTCATAATCTTCATCACTACAAATGGATCTACCTGACATTGCAAGGAAGCTAGGACTCTCTGAACCCAAACAACTCGTCCGTAAAGCCGCTGAACTCCGTCGTATGTCCGATCTTCAGTTCGATTCAGCCAGTGCCGGAATCGTAAGCATTTCACTCATTCCTGTTGCATCATTTCTACACTATCAGATGATTTATTGAGCTTAATATAATAATATTAATTTCGTTTTGTAGGGAGAGATTTGCAAAGCTGTTATCTGTCTCGAGATTGCTGCTAATATGTACGTATGATGTTTGTTTATGTTAATAGATTGCTGTTATTTATTAACTTCACCTAATCGCAATCACTGATTCACTGATATAATGTTATTGTTTCTATTATTGTTTGTTTATACCTATTTTGCCTAACTGGTACATGTATCAGTATCATGTTTTATTGATTTCTGTAAGCTTTGAGAGAATTGAAATTGAATATTGTATTGTATTGATATTCGTTATTGTTACAAAGAGGAGAAAAAGCATCTAAATAAATAGATAGATACATGAGCTAAATGGGGAAACTAAATAATAGGGAATCACTATGATTAAGGACCAACGGTCCATAATGTGAACATGCTAGCTGTCAAGATTGTTAAGGATGTTGACTTTGACCTTTTTTATTTTCTAACACTCCCCTCAAGTTGAGTAGTGGGATCTCCAATACTTAACTTGCTAAGACAGTGTCTGAATATCTTTGCGTTGACGGCCTTTGTTAATATATCCGCTAATTGGTCCTTTGAATGAACGAAGGGGAGCTCTATCATCCCTGTTTCGAGTTTTTCTTTGATGAAGTGTCTGTCTACTTCCACATGCTTTGTACGGTCGTGTTGAACAGGATTTTCTGATATTTGTATAGCAGCTTTGTTATCACACATGATCGTGCTGGCTTCAATTTGAGGAAACCCAATTTCAGTCAAGAGCTTGCGTATCCATAGAACTTCTGCTAGTCCCCGTGCGATCCCTCGAAATTCTGCTTCTGCGCTGGATAGGGCAACAACCTTTTGCTTCTTGCTTCTCCAGGTGACCAGGTTTCCTCCTACCAAGGTAAAGTATCCTGAGGTGGATCTTCGATCTCCTTTATCTCCAGCCCAGTCTGCATCAGTGAAAGCTTGAATCTTTAGGTGTCCGTTGGATTTGAAGAGGACCCCATGTCCTACAGTCCCTTTAAGATATCTTATAATCCTCCATACTGCGTCCATGTGAGCGACTTGGGGTTGGTGCATAAACTGACTAACTACCCCGACCGAATATGCAATATCCGGGCGGGTATGTGAGAGATAAATCAGTTTGCCCACCAACTGTTGATATCTTTCTTTATCAGCTGATTTTGCTTCTTTTTCTATGTAGAGTTTATGGTTAGGAATCATTGGAGTATCGGTAGGCTTGTAGTCGACCATTCCTACTTCGGCCAAGAGATCGAGGATATATTTCTTTTGACATATAAAGATTCCCTGCTTGGATCTTAAAACCTCAATACCAAGAAAGTATTTGAGTCTTCCAAGGTCTTTCATTTCGAATTCTTTGAACAAATTTGCCTTTAATTGTTTTATTTCTTCCTCATCATTTCCTGAAATGATCATGTCATCAACATATATAATTAAACACGTTATAAGTTTACCTCTTCTTTTGAGAAATAATGTGTGGTCGGAGTTGCTTTGTCGAAAGCCATATCCTTTCATAGCCAAGGTAAATCTGCCAAACCATGCACGAGGAGATTGTTTAAGTCCATAAAGGCTTTTCTTTAACCGACATACTTCCTGTTTTTTGAAGTCTCTTGCGAATCCTGGGGGCGCATCCATGTAGACCTCTTCCTTTAACTCTCCATGGAGGAAGGCATTCTTCACATCGAATTGGTGAAGAGGCCATCCTTTATTGGAGGCAACAGAAAACAAGACACGAATAGTGTCGATTTTGGCTACTGGGGAAAAGGTCTCTGAGTAGTCAATACCATAAGTTTGAGTATATCCCTTTGCAACCAATCGAGCTTTATATCTTTCAATAGTACCATTGGGTTTGTGTTTGATAGTAAAGACCCAACGACAGCCGACGGATTTCTTCCCTGGTGGAAGAACACATCTTTCCCATGTATTATTTTTTTCAAGGGCTTCCATTTCTGTTTCCATTGCATCCTTCCAATTTTTCGATTTTAAGGCTTGTTCTACAGAGTTTGGAAGTTCTTCATTATAAAGGGCCGAAGTGAAGGCTTTGGCTTCTGTGGATAAATTCCCGTTGGCAACATTTGCCATGGGATATCTAGAGGACCTTGTTTCCTTTCCTGGGGAATAACGTTTCGGAGGAACTCCTCTGTTGGTTCTAGGTGGAAGTTCATACCTATTGCTCGTGTGCTCCTGTATTGGTTCCTCCTGCATAGTTGGTTCTCCCTGCATAATTGGTTCTTCCTGCACACTAGGTTCTATAGGACACTCATGATTGTCAGAACTGCCAGTGTAGGATTCGTTATATTGAACATCATTTGTTTCAGGATTAAATTGGTCATTATTTTGAGAATTACTTGCCTCGACGATTGGACTAGGAGGATCATGGCTAATGGCACTGTCCTTGGATTGTGTGGAAGCGTGTGGTGATTCATTTTGAGCAATGTGATCATTCTCTGCTGATGGAAACCATTTTAGCCAACTCAGTGTGTCAGCATATTCTTTTTCCCCCTCACTACTGTGTTGGGTAGTATAGAAAAATTCAGTTTCAAGGAAGGTACAATTAAGAGTTGTATGCATATGTCGAGTTTTAGGGTTATAACACCGGTACCCCTTTTTTTCAATGCCATAGCCAACGAAAACACATTTTTCAGCACACGGTCCAAGTTTCCCACGATCGGTTTTTGGTATATGGACAAAGACGGAGCATCCAAAAACACGAGGTGTAAGAGTGAGAGGAGGGGGGATTTTAGTAAACTCAGAAAGAGCTTGAAGAGGAGTTCTAAGGTTAAGAGCTTTAGTAGGGAGTCTATTTATTAAGTACGTAGCGGTAGCAACAGCTTCGGGCCAAAAAGATTTAGGGACACGAGACTCAATGAGGGAGGCACGAGTTATTTCTAAAAGAATGCGATTTTTTCGTTCAACAGTACCGTTTTGTTCAGGAGTGTGGGCACACGTTGTTTGATGGATGATTCCTTTATTTTGACAAAAGAGTTTCATAGATTCATTTATAAATTCTCCTCCATTGTCCGTTCTAAGGATTTGTATGTTGGTTTTAAATTGAGTTTGTATCATCGTATAAAATATAGTAAATTTATCAAAAACTTCAGATTTGTGTTTTAGAAAATAAATCCACGTCATTCGCGTGCAATCATCCACAAAAAGTACAAAAAAACGAAAGTTTTGTCCACCAATGATTTCTGCCGGACCCCAAACGTCAGAGTGGACGAGAGCGAAAGGTGAATCAACCTTTGTGTTATTAGGTTTTATAAGTATTTCTATGGCTTTTTGCCAGAACACAAGTCTCGCAATTGAAAGTTTTATTGTAGGGGAATAAGTTAGGAAATAAAAGACGTAAATAATCGATGGATGGGTGCCCAAGTCTCCTATGCCATAACCAAGCTTCCCGGTTTGTAGTTCCGTGAGCAAGCATCGCAGTACCTTGTTGAGTCACCTCATCCACATAGTATAATCCCTGGCGTTCAGTGCCACGCCCAATGATCGCTCCCGTTCTGATGTCTTGAAGGATACAAAAAGTTGGATGCATTAGAACTATGCAATTTAATTCCTTTGTTACATGACTAATGGACAATAATTTTTGTGACAAGGATGGAACATACAGACAGTTTGACAATCTAAGGGTAGGAGTTATTTCAACAGTTCCTCCCCCTTCAACGGACATGCCTTCCCCGTTGGCAGTTTTTATATAGTTGTGTCTAGGTTTAGTTTTTGAGATAATATCGGATGGGTCAAACGTCATGGTGTCAGTTGCACCACAATCAAAAATCCAAGACGTTTCTACATTATTAGAGGTTTGGGCCATATTTGCTTGTCCACTAGACTCATTTTTTCCCTTTTTTCTTTTTTTTGTAAATGAATTTTTTCTTATAAAAACGTCTTGGGTATTACGATTTTTAAATGCATGAATTTTAATACCCGAATTTTTTATACTATTGTGATTTTTTATTTTATTTTTTGATCGGCAAAAAAATGATAAATTATGATTCTTTACAAATGGATGTGTTAGTTTATCACATAAAAAATTGAGTCTAGTTTTTTTTAGGCACTGACCGTTTGCTTTTTAAAAAAGATGGATCATCTTGGGTGCCCCAACTATCATCAAGAAAGAGGATGTCTTGGTTGTTGCGACTGTTATTAAAACAGTCTTTTGTTGATGAGTTTTTCAAAGACTCTCTTTTTCCTTTTAAATACCAATATTTTCTATTTATTTTGTTCTCTGCCTCTTCTAGTCCAGTATCATGGATGGTTGTTTGGGAGAGAACCTTAAATCTATTAAAGGTATTGATGCTGGGTTTATAAAAAAAAGAAAGAGAAGAGGGGTCTGAGGAATTATCCCCAAACCCGGTACCTCCGACACTGTAGCCTTCTTCTGCGGCGGCGAAGGTGATGCCTCCGAAGCCACCATTCCCACTGTCGATGTGCTCCTCTGTGGTGCCTCCAGTGGCGGTTGCGGCCTTCCCACTTTCGTTGTTGCCCTTCTTGTGCCCATCCGTCCACCATTCGGGGTAACCCATGAGTTGGAAGCATTGTTCTTTCGTATGTTTCATCATACCACAGTGGCTACACTTCAACTTGGTTTTGTCAATCTGGGATGATGATGCACTATTTTGATGTTGTAAGTGAAGATCAAAGGTCTGTAACTTGTCTTTCCCGCTGCTGTAAGTGACCGCTAATGCATCCCATAACGTTTTCGCTGTGGGAAATTCCGTTAGGTTACTTGTAAGAGCGGGTTCAATGTTTTGGATCAACCATGAGAATACGATTAAATCATCTTGTTCCCAATTTTCGTATTCTTCATCGGTTGGTTTTGGTGGTGTCGGGTTTCCGGACAAGTGACCCAGAAGAGCTTTTGATTTTCCTCTGATTGCCACCCGAATCATTCGTGCCCATAAGGCATAATTCTGACTGTTGAGTTTTAGACTGATCTTTAAACTGTCCGAAAGGCTCTGTTTTTGAGTTTGACAATGGTTATTGAGGCTGGTTTTGAGTAGGTTTGTGATTTGTAGGGCAAGGTCATTGTTCTTATTTTCGTCACCCATTATGAGTTCCGAAAAAAAATGAGACAGATGATAGAAAAAAAAACGTGGTTTGGTAAATGATGAGCAGGTCAAAATCGACACTGCTCTGATACCATGTAAGCTTTGAGAGAATTGAAATTGAATATTGTATTGTATTGATATTCGTTATTGTTACAAAGAGGAGAAAAAACATCTAAATAAATAGATAGATACATGAGCTAAATGGGGAAACTAAATAATAGGGAATCACTATGATTAAGGACCAACGGTCCATAATGTGAACCTGCTAGCTGTCAAGATTGTTAAGGATGTTGACTTTGACCTTTTTTATTTTCTAACAGGTATTCAGTACAAACAAGTATCGTTTACCCATACTTGTTTTGCAAAAAAATAATTTCTATTAGATATAAAGAATGCTGTAATTAGGTTTTCCTTTTGTTAATTCCTGTTTTTTTAGTACATCTATTAAATTCGCCTAATCGCTATCACTGATATAATGTTATTGTTTCTGTTATTGTTTAATTGATATGCACTTGTTCCAGAAGGTTCTTAATAGGATAATTTATTGATGCATTTTGTTATATAGGATAGGAACTTACTCACTTAGGAAGTGTGTATGCATAGCTAAATGTTTGCAGTTCAATTAATGCGATTCTGTGCCCATAATTACTGTAGGAAGCAAGTTCTATTTGATCGCCAGACTGCGATTAGGTTGAGCGGGATGTCTGACAAGGCTTACATTCGATCGTTCAACGTGATGCAAAACGGAATTGGTATCAAGTATGTTGATATACTTTTTTTATATCACGTATCGGATTAGATGTGTGTCGTGTCATTGAATTTTCAGTTGTGATATTTTGTAGGAATACACTTGACATTAGGGAATTGGCTATTCAATTTGGATGTGTTAGGCTTATTCCTCTTGTTAAAAAAGGCTTATCACTGTAAGTTATTTTTTGTTTACTGAACAATGTTTGATATAATTATATATTTTTAATATAGCTAACTTTTGATGTATTTAAAATTATAGTGTTTATAGTTATTGGATTGCTAAATGTGATTCAATTACAGATACAGAGAACGGTTCATTGCGTCGTTGCCTCCTTGCCGTCGTGCTAGTGCTGACTTCACAAGGCCTGTGTTTACTGCCACAGGGTTTTACTTGTGTGCCAAAAAGCATAAGGTATGCCAGAACTGTTTTCACATGTAGAATTTTGTGATAACTTAGAAACACAAGTTTATTAGTTTAATTGTTTTAGTTTGTTTTTTTTCGACACTAATTTGTTTCCTTCCATAGCTCAAGGTGGACAAGAATAAGTTGATTGAGCTTTCTGGCACATCAGAAGATGAATTTTCAAGTGTAAGAAGCAGTTTTACAATGTCTCCAAATGTCACTAAAACAGTAGTCTGCATATACTAAGATCGGTTTATAATATCCTACTATGTGAATCAATACAGGTATCTACTTCCATGAAAGACCTTTGTCATGATGTTTTTGGGGTGGCTAAGGAAAAGAAGAATCCAAAGTCTGTGAAAGTGAACAGAGGTAACGAAGCTAGTAAAATCTCATTTTATTTACCATCAACTCATCATCTTTTCGCTTGTTACCAGCTTCATGTTGTGCACAACTAATTAGTTTTATAGAAGGAATGTAAACAAGAAGAAATTTGTACTTATTTATATCTTTATCTAATTCTGCAGATTTATTGGATGTCTTACCCGAGAAACGGCAAGCTGAGGATGGTGGTTATTCATCAGATGAAAGCAAAGATGTAATAACTTCCCTTTTCATTATTTCTCATTTCTGCATTTTGAATGTAGCATGTTTTAAAACTTTTAGAGTCTATCAAACTTGATTGGGTACTACAGTCCTTAATGTATAATTCAAAAACAGTGTCCATCTAGTAGTACTTAAATAAACATGCGTGATGAATAGTTACTATGGTCCATATTGACCCGTTATAAGTTAGCAAGTTTCACAAGAGTGCCCTATTTTGATTCATTTTATGGTTTAACGAGATCCTAGTCAACCCATTCCTTGAAGAACGGTTCATGGTTGTCTGTAACGGGTCATTTAGTAGTTTTTACTTCACCTAGAAATGGCTTCTACATAGCATCATTTTTATTGGGGTTAAATTTGCTATCTGTAACCATTCAATTCTGTTGACTGTAACTAACAAATCTATTCATGACAAATCATTTTTTTTTTTGTTTCTAAACAACACATGAAGCTCTAAGGCTCATTCAGAAGTCATGCCAAACTGTTGAAACTAATTTATATGTATTTTTTGTAACGTGTTGCAGCTTTCAGCCTACAAGAAGCGTAAGCGTCAAGAGAACCACAAATATGAAGAATGGAAATCTACGGTAGTAGAATCCAATAAGCAAAGCAAGGATAAAGGTAATCCCAACCCGAATCAGTTAATTTGCTCTATGTTTGATCTTTAAAAGGTTGAACAGGTAAACAGCACAAAACAAACTTAATGTCAACATACTTCACGCTTTTACACTCTTAGTAACATATTTCTTATCTATCATAATCATAGCAGCCATGAGTAAACTATGAGTGGTAAAAAAATGGAAGTATTTTGCTAAATTTACTGATTTTCAAAGACTTTTATTATTGGTAACAGTGCTAAAGGCTAATGGAAGTTACTATTTTATGCAATTATCCCTTTAAAGTGTTTTTGCCTTGCCGGTCAAACTGGCCCGTCCCATTGTCAACCCGTACAGTTTACTTGTGCGGTTGTGCTTGCTCTTATCGAACCTAATTCGGAATCTGTGATTTTCTTTTTGTAGTTGCTGTTAAAAAGACCAAACAATCACAACTCAACTTTTTCAAGAGAGTTCCAGGAGCTGAAGTTGGAGTGTAAGCTTGTGCTCATGTTGCCTCAATATGTTAGCAACAAAGTTTTGTGGCTGTGCATCCCAACAACTTAATGTACAGAATCTAAGGTTTATTGGCCTCAAAATATTAATATTTGGTTTCCAAATTAGGGCTTTTTTTGTGGTTTGGGAAATGCAAGAAATTCAGTTCATATATTCATCTTTGCTGTAAGGCTTGTTTGGTTTGAAAATTCACAGGAATTGGAATATCTCATGGAAAGTTTATACCATTTAGGCAAAGCCTCAAATGTCTTTGGCATGCTCTATATATCATAACAAGGTTGACCAATTAATAAAGAAATCATAATTGTCAATTGTGTCTGTAGCGGGCGCGATAGCGAATAGCGTCGTGTATCGGCCATTTACTGCTACACAGTACATATCGGCACGCTATCAAGCAATTAGCGAAGTCCGGTGACATCCTGTAGTCCTTTGCCGGAGAACATGAAGATAAGATGAATAGCGGATGAAAGCATCTGGGTTTGTGTGTTTTAGACTTTTTAGGGTTATTTAACTTTATCCATTTTCATGTTTAACCCCTCTATCTTTTATTTATTTACATATAGTACCTAAAACTTTTAAATTTTACATAGAAAGTATAAAATTAGTTTGTATATATACACATTTGGTCCTTATATTTGTAAATTTGTACATACAAATATGTTTGTTGTACTAGTTGTCTTACTGTCTGTCCATTTTGTCTCCTAAGCTTGATGCTTTGTCTTTTAGTGTGCAGAGCCTTGCTTCAAGTTGTGTGGCCCCACATGGACAGGGCTTTGCACCAAGCTGTGGGGCCCCACATGGTCGATCCAATGTTGATTTTGCCGTCTAAGTCTTCAGGGTAACCGTCTTCACATATTTTAACATGTAGTATGTCTTGATTCTTTAGGAATCTCCGTTTTGCCTCGTCTTTGACCAAGAATCGCTTCTTTTAGGGTTGGAGCTTCATTTTCCTGAGAATTACAAATAGGAACGATTATGTAGAATTTATAAGCATTACTAGCTCAAAAACGTCCTATTATTAGACTTATGCATGTAACATGTGTAAATGATGACACATCATTGATAAACTCATCTCCCAGGGACGACCTGTTGTTCCATATTGAATGTTTTTATAAATCATGTCACAATTGAATAAAACACAATGACGAATATTAAAATAGACACAATGTTAAATAAAAAGATATAATGATCTAATAAAATTTTTAAATTTCAGTGCCGCTAGAATAAGTTTAACCGGAGTCCATTTGATACATTTCTTACAATTTTCTATATTTGATAGAATATATATGTATTTGAAACTCTCTCAAATCCATAACACCATTTTCATATCTCAAATCATTTTCTTAATGTTTTTGACATGATTTATAAAAAATCTTTAATCAACTTAAAGATGTGCTTTGCAAGACTTGGCTTTTGCGCAGAAATAAATGTGACAAAACATATGTAGTCATTTGCCGTAGTGATTTTATTTTAACATATTACCTACATTTGAAGAAACAAAATCCTTGTTCTTTCTCTTTCTTGCACGTGATTGCTCATGTTTTGACTTGTTGATCCTAGACACACACATGTGCTTGTCCCGTGTGTTTGTGTGTTTATTCACACTAACGCTGCTCGGTGTGGTCATAGAGGTGACAGGGAGGCATAAAGCGATATGTGGTAGCCACGTCAGGTCGTCAGCAGAGGTGAAATAAGCCTACTACCCCCAAAAAATCATATGGTGGTGGTGGGATGGATGAGTTCTTTTATTTATTTATTTATTTTTTATCAAACAACCAATCACAACCATTCATAATCTAACAACCAACCATAACAATCCACCTCACCCTCACTTTCCGCCTCATGCCGATGGAGATCTTCAATCCCCAATGGGCAACGCCACATAAAGTGTGGTGTTGGTGGCGTGGAAAGGATTCACACCTCCTTTCCACGCTCCACACCGTATAGTCTAATATGGATGGCAAGTTGAGGTTTTTGGCATAACCTAGAAGTGATAGGATGGACGGTGGGACAAGGTTGGCTAACATGACAAAACATATAGATTTGAGTCAATTTAGTACTGGTGACTAGGTGAGGTTAGGTTGGCTTAAGAAATTGATTTATCTTTATATCTTGAGGCATTGGTCCATAGGGCCGTTTATGAGCTGAGTCGAGCCAAGCTAGGGTAAACTGCAGCTCAACTCGCTAATAAACCGAGCCGGCTTGGATTGGCTTTGAGACCGAGCTGAGAAATTAAGCTTAAGCTTGGCTTGGTTAGTCTAAAATATTATGTTGTGGAATTAGGCTTGAATGTTCATTCCTTTTGGATATTTTTAGAACAAAGTTGCGGGTGTTGGGTTTTTAATCAAGTTCACTTTAAAAAAAAACCCTTAAATGTTCATTCCTTCCGGATATTTTCTTAAATGTTCAAAACTAAAACTTAATTATAAACCAGTCATAAAGATGATCCATGTAATTAACTCTTTATAAATTTTAACAAATTTATCAATAACTACTCCTTTTAAACACGTTAACAATTGAAATATCTCTACCAATAAATCAGTTTATTTCTTGATAATAAGAAGAACACAAAGAATAAAACTAAGAAAAAGAAACTAATCATACACATTATTATTCATTATTCAAAATATACCAGTAAATTTCTAGATACTTATGTCACTGCGCTTAATGTACAAGTGTCGTAAAGCAGACACTTATTTCGACTTGGGCAATCGACCCAAGTCGAAATACCCATAGTTGATCAAACCGGGTCAAATCGTTCCCCAAATACACAACTTCTTTTTTTAATCTTCAAGTATTTTAATTTAAAAAAAGGAGCAGGCTAGACGAGCTATGGGCTATCTCGAGCTTTTGACAACCAAGCCCGAGTCCAACATTTCAGCTAGTTAAGATAAGTTAGCCACTTTCGCTCGTCTTGATTTTTAATCTAGTTGAGCCCTAGCCCACTCTGGTTCGATTTGGCTCGTTAAGAGACTTACTTCCAACTGCCATAGAATCTGATAACCACCGCCTTCCATCTGCCCCACCGCCACCAACCTTACCCTCATCTCCAGCCACTCTCACCGCTTTATGACTCGTACAACCTGAAAGAATACCAAGTCGTTTCTTTATCTCATCTTTGTTATCAACACGCTGTGCGTTCCTACTAGAATTTCTCCAACCACCACCTGTCTGTACACCCTCATAATCCGTCACCACCGAGAAATCAGCCGCACTTGCTGTCACCACGCTCCACTCAATGCTGACCTCACTAGGCGCGTAGCAGTTTGACTTCCGTTGACCCAAACACGAACTGTCACCCGTAGGCGAAAAGCTCTCAATCTCAACAAATCGGAGCTAGAGTCGCTCTCCACGTCTTTGTTGTACATCCTGCTTGACGAGTTGTACATCTCATCCTCCAAATCATTCAACAAACTTAGCTTCTTTTCTATGCTTAAACGGCCCGTATTATTATTATTATTATTATTATTATTATTATTATTATTATTATTATTATATTATTATTATTATTATTATTATTATTATTATTATTATTATTATTATTAAGTTTAACTACTTTTCCCGCCAAATTACCAGATTTTGAATTCGAACTCGAATTAGTATTCGATTTCGAATTCAAATCGGTCGATTTCAATACTGGGAAGCTAAAGTACTCATTTCTGGTTCTCTTCTCCTTCAATCCACTCGAAAACTTGTCGGTTTTTTTAACAGAATCGAACATAGTTTTCGAGTGGATGAATTGTTTCTCATCGATTTGAGTTGATTCTTGTTCACACAATTGCAAGCGAATCTAGCGAAAAACGTTCGAGTTTTGCTTCCATTTTCGATCATTCCAGGAGACTGTTTGTTAATAGGTAACAACCCGCTTCGACTATTGCAGCTGGTTTGTGATCTAACGCTTGGAGTGTACATGCTTGTTTGATCATCTCTTACCTTTGTTGATAAATTATGATCAAATTCTTCATGTTTTAGATCCTTCTGATGCATTTTTCTTGTGGTGTTAATATTATTATTGCCTCCATCTTCAATTTCCCCTTTGAAGTACTTTTCGGCACCAAAAACATCAATTTCTTCATCGTCTTTGGCTTGGACACGATAGTGGTGATTGTTAGGGAGTTCTAAAGCTTGATTCGTTAGCTTTCGAACCATGTTTTCTTCGGCTTTGTTCAAGTAGGACGAAAAGGAAACATCGCGAAAACTGTTTCGTTTTTGGAGGGTAAGATTGGCTTCAAATGATGAGCCGTTTGCATACATTTCCATGGAGCAAACACAAGAATAATAATAGAGGATAAGCTTAGATGTTGAGTTATGGATATTAGTGATCTTGAAGGAGATTGATGAAGAAAGATATGAGGTTTGAACTAGAAGAAGACGACGGCGATGTGCAACTTGTCGAAATGACCACAATTTTTGTATCAAGACGAGTTATTATGACATATGACAAAGATTAGCGAGGTCCACATGTTTATGTTCGTTCGTTAACTTATAAATTAGTCAATAGATACTTTAGAGTTTATATTATGTGACAAACATTAGCGAGGTCCACATGTTTATGTTCGTTCATTAACTTATAAATTAGTCAATAGATACTATAGAGTTTATATTATATGTTATAGCTCAGATTCTAATTCGGAAAAGCTTAAAACCGGCCTACCTGACTCCAAGAGTCTAAGACCGAATCCTCATGGAATTCGGAGCAACAAAACTCACTAGAGCGTTTTGTTGAAGCCACTCATCTATATTTGTAACCATGGGTGGAACCGAAGAATAGGTGTTCGTTGACTCTCTAGCCGACCAAATTTTCTACAATTTGAGGATAGCGTTCTAAAACCGAATGTTTTTTTTGAATCAAGACAACTCAAAGGCGACGTGGGTGTCGGGTCTGCATTGGAGATTATTTTTACATGGTTTTGTCTGTTTGTTTATTTATGTACGTTCGTAGTTTCTTTTTGGTTTTCTAACTGCTGACTAGAAAACCTGTCATGTCTTGTACATTTGGTTCGGTTGCGTGATATATATGTGCTTTCCTCTCGGTTAAAAAAATGGGCATATATCGAATTTATAAAAATAGGCCGCATGTTTATTGTTTGATCTACGATAGGATCAAGTCAGAAATAGAGTGACCCGCCATTAAATGGATCCAACTAATTAACAAACCCCACCATTAAATGACACCAATGATGTGTTTCTCTTGCGACTTTAGGGTCAATAATATGCATTCTTTTCGTCTTTTTAAGGATGGCCCTTCTTCCAGAGCTTAAATCACTTAATTTAGAGGCATGTACAAATCTTAATGCATGATCTAAAACTCAAAGATGCATGATGGCTATGAAAAGAGGTCGGATATTATTGTAATCTTGCAGACATACTCCTACCGTTTGGAACTCAAAGACAAAAACATGCCAGTTGCTAAGTTTGTCTAGATTCTAAAATCAATCAACTTTTATGCAACTCCAACATGAATAATAAAATTAATAAATACATAAATAATAAAAGTGCCAATGATCTCCAGTCCAGCTGGTTTGAGTTAGGGTGAGTTTTTCCTTAGGGGTTTCTATCCTGGGAGTAGGTCATAGGTTCGATTCATTCACACCACAAAAAAATTCCCCGTGACGATTTGAGCTTAGGCAAGGAGGAAACCGGTGCGTGGGTAGGGATTCGAACTTGGGACCGCTAGATTAGGGTTGTTCAAGGATTTTCACTGAATAAGCGTTTAAAAAAACATAAATAATAAAAGTAGAGTGTGTTATTAGGTAACGCCCCTGATGAGCTATCTGATCGCGGGCGTGGCTTTGTGTGGAACGAAGCCTCGCAAGGCGTTACTCGTGGCATGAGGCCGTTCATCGGCGTCAAGTGAGAAGAGGGTGTGATGGTCCAGGTTTTCAACAATCACATTTATCCCTTTATACCAATTACAATATATGTAAATCTCATGGGATTGAATAGCCCGTCGAAGCTAACATGCGCCGTCTTGGTGCTAACATGCGCCACCACGTGCAAAATAAGAGTGAACAATATACTAAATTAGGTTTATATTATTATTGTAATTATATGTATCGTTTTTGTAAGCACAAAAAAAATGATGAGTTGTGTAACGGGTAAAATGGGTCGCACAAAAGTATAGTTACAAAATGTTTATCTTTATGTATTTTAAGGACTTTTGTACAACGTTGATGCGGTGTGCTTTAGCTAATCTCTACTTTGGCAACATGCGACGCTTCAAATTCAAAGAAAAAGATACCAGTCACTCAATAACAACATAAGCACAACAAGTTTAGTAATTTCAAAATTCGTCATCGCAACGCAAGACGGGGAAAACACTAGCTAGTTGATTAAAACTATCAAAGGGAAACCGGATAAAACAAATTTAGTTAAGTTATATTTAACCGAAAATGAAATAGATTCATGATTACATGAAAAGTTTCTAAGGCTATAAGGTGGGCAGACATGAAAAACCTCATGTCTCAGTGCCACGTAGGCTGCCACATCACTTAGGTGGTGTCTGAGACATGGGTGTGGTGTGTAGACATGAACAACCCCATGTCTCAAGCATTTAATATATTTTTTTTTGTTTTCTAATATTTTTTTTATTAGTTTTATAAAAGTAATAAGTAAATAAAATAATGTTCAAACAAATACTAAATTATAAAAATAAAAAATTACAAAAGCATCCTAAAATTAAAAAAAACAAACATACTTAAAAATAACATACGATTTATTAAAAACAAATAAAACTACTTCCATTTTGCAAGAAACTTTTCTTGCAACTTCTTCAACGGGCCGCGTCGTTCTTCGGGATACTTTGAGAGATCCGCCTCCATAATTTTCCACTCTTCCACCGCCTTCGATTCATCAATCAAGCGAATCTTTTCCTTCTTGAGCTTTATTTTTTCTTCGTTAGCTCTGTTGAAAACTTCCATAGCTTCGGTTAATTTATCAAGCTTTGAAGCGCTCCCGCTCGTGCTACTCGACCCCATCGCTTTCTTTCCTGCCGCCATTTCCTTTCGAGCTTTATCCCGACCTACATAAAAAACGCAAACATTTTATAGTATAAAAAATAAACGAACAAATTATATAAAAAAAACTATAAATTTATAAACCTGGGGGGCGTTCCTCCTCCACATAAATTGGTTCTTCATAATCGGGCTCGTCGTTCATATCAATGTTGATTGGAACGGACGGGCCTGCTTTCTTAGCTTTGGTTTTTCGTTTGGCCCGTTCAACCTCGTTTCGAACCCCCGCCCATTTTTGTTCATCCTTCAAAACCTGCCAAGCCCGTATCATCGAGAAGTTCTTTTCGTTTCGGTTTTATAGTCCGCCATCGCTTTTTCAAAAATCATTTGCTCATTCCATCCACTAGGCGGTTTGGCCTTAATACGGTTGTAAATTCCATTGAATTTACCACAATCCGCATTCAACTTTCTCCATTTCGAGCTAAGAGCGTCGTTTTGTCGATACGGCTTAGCTTGCATATACTTATGAAAAAAATCGTTGGCCGTCTCCCATAAGGCCTCAACACTTTGGGCGGTACCTATGAACGTTTAAATTTTTTCGTAAAAATAAATACACACATATATATATATAATCGGCTTTTTAAAAAAAATAAATAAACATATATTTTTTCGTAAAAAATAAATACACAAATATAAATTTTGCGCAAGTTTTAAAATTTTACCAACTGTCGGGCGTTTTGAAGCCGCGAGCCAAGCCTTAGCCAAGGCTTCCTCTTCAACATCGGACCATGGTTGCGCGACTCCTTGAACCGGTTTACCACGTCCCGGTCCTGGATCTCGTTGTTTTCCTTTGCGCTTCCCTTTTCCTTTTTGGGTCGTTGGGGTCTCTTGGGTTTCGGCAACTATCTCCTCATCGGTTTCGTTCTCATCGTCAACGGGGTGTGATGTTTCAATAGGTGTAGTGGGTTGTGATGTGCCGATAGGTGTAGTTGGTTGTGATGTGCCGATAGGTGTAGTTGCTTGTGATTGTGGAGAAAATTGTGGTGAAAAGTGTGATGTAAAACCCGCTTGGCTTGCTAGGTTCATATAATGTTGCATTTGCATGTAGTTTACCGGGTGTAATTGGGCATAAGCCGCCGGGTTTTGAAGCATTTGAGCCGCATGCGGCAATATTGGAACGGTTTGCGATATGGGTGGATCAATGACGGGTGTGTAACCGGGTGTGGTGAAAGGGTTATTCGGGTTAGGTTGATTGGGTCTTGGTTAAATTGGTGGAAAGGATCCATGAGTTTTTTTATAAAAAGGTGAGAAGTTTATATAAAATAAAGGGTTTGGAATGAGATGGAGTGGATAAAAATGGGAGAGTGGTATAATATTTATAGATAGAATTGAAAAAAAAAAATAAAAAAAAAATATAGCCGTTAAACTAGCCGTTGAAAATTAAAAAAAAAAAAAAAAAATTAATTCTCTCAATCTCATTGGTCCGTCCTAGGCGTTCTTGGGGAGACGGGGGGACGGGGCTGGGTTGGGACGGGGCATCCGGTGGGGTGTGCAGCTTGGGGACGGGGGAAATTGGGTGGGACGGGGGTGCCTCTCGTTTGTTCACCGTCTAGCCTAATGTGGATCCATTAAGAAATTAAAGTCGCACGCTTGGGAAGCAAAACCAAGGCCAAATAATAGACAAAAAGGGTTTGAAACGAGGGCTAGTTTTCCGAAATTTCACCAACTTTCAACTTCCCAAGATATCATGTTTGACTCTAAAAAGTCTTGTATTTAATAATTAAAAAGTCTTGTATTTAATAATTATCATAAATATGTACAAAATAAGAACGTTGAACCAACTACATATGTTTCGGAGTATAAATTCAAAGAAAAAATTAGAGTGAAACATAAAACGAAAAATTTATAAAGATGAAAAGTATAAGGGACCAAAGTTAAAAGTGAAACAAGTTTTGGAGTTAAATGTAAAAAATGAAAACTATTATGATTAAACTTAAAAAAATTAAGGTACAACCTACAGGCATGAAATACGAACTTGTATTCATAATCGCAAAGGACTTGTGGCATATTGGTACCAAGACGTCATAGAGGGTGTGTACCATGAGTGATTGTATCGGGCCACGTATCAGAGGGCCCCTAAACTCTTTTGTTTTCATTTAGGTATCCTTGGTCAGTATGAATATTTTTTATCATCATCATCATACTCAGTTAATCCCACCTATAGAATAGAGAGGCTGCTTCCAGTGAGACCCCCGGCTCGATGTGGTTTGGTATCAAGCCTTGGATATAAGGCACAAAACAATTAGCAATCAGGACAAACCCGATCGGTGCATGTACCCCTTTGTCTTTTGGCTATCAACGCCACCACATGATGCATGATTAACCGTCCGTTTTTTCAACGTTATTTTCACGAAATTAGTAAAATAACGTTAAAACTAGTGCAACTTTACTTTTGCCCCCCGAGGGCACACATATATACATTATATGCACACCGTAAGTGGGGCGATATGAATATTTTTTTTATAATGTTACTAATAATTTCATGAGATTTTTGAAATGAAAAATCAAAAGTCAGTCCAAGCACCCATTAGTTTGTCGTTCAATCGGCGGATTCAAATGCATCTAACCAGACCGATTATGTAGCTAAGTCCGACCGCCTAGTCTAGTTCGATTCTAAAACAATGCACTCAAATTAGCTTGGTCAGTTCAGAGCAGTCACAGTAGATGCTTCATATTAGTGTGAGGGATGCCTCTATATTTATATAGAGTGGGTATAAGTGGTTGTCAGTAGAGGAGAGAGAAAATATATAGAGGAGACACTGTTCATCAGTAAATTTGGAGGAGACATTGTTCACCCTCCATAATTTTTTAATATTTTTAAAAGTTGTTGTGTATAGAGGAGAGAGAAAAGGTAATGATAAATGTATAGAATATAAGTATTATTAAATAGAAAAGGAAAGAGAAAGGTAGTAATTTTTAGTGTAATTATTGAGATGGAGATAGAGTATGTGTGAATGCTCTCAGGTTAGACATGGTGTTTTTTAAATGCGGCGATAAACAAATACAATTAGAAAGAGAAAGAGCACCAACTCACCCATCCTAAACTCTTCAAATTCGATCTATGTTTCACCTAAAAGAAACTTTGCAGATTGATATTATCCATAGTTTTAAGAATGGGACGCTCTTGTTAAAACTTTGCCATTTCTAACCCTCCAGATGTACTAGCAAATAATTTATATTATAGCTAGAAAGGTCCCTTTTACCTTTGTAGTATGATTGCAGTTTTGATGAAGCATCAACAAATCCCTCTTGTTTTTCAATAATTTGAAACAATGTAGGGCAATTGGTTCTCGCTAACCAAAGAGGCTTTGTTGGTCTAGCGATACTCATGATTTGGATAAGTGTTTGTCTTTTCAAATGGTAAAGGTTAAAGTCCCGTAGTTATACAAAGTGTGTAATTTAAAAGTAGGGTTAAAGAGTGGGTAAGTTGTCGTTAAAAAATTATCGGTTCTTGCCAAGTAAAAACATTGGTAATTAGCAAAATAAAGTTGCAACAAAACTAGCAAAATCAAGCAAGGGTAACATCACTTGGCATTATTACTTTTCAAAGTTAGAAAATTGATGAAACCCATGAACATTGTTTTCAAAACGGACGCGAAAATGAAGGTAAATGTACTTGCTCACTTTTTAAATTTTTTAAATGATTAAATTAAGCATATTTTAATATTTCAATGCTTCATTAAATATATTTGTAAAAAAAATGATATTATCTATCTTGTGAAAGAGACAATTTGTTCACATATTATGAATCCGTTGTAGTTTTTTATTACTTCATTTTTAGTAGGTTGTTAAATTTCTATATTGTGAAGACATATTTTGTTCTATTTAGGTGAAGATTGAGGCAACACTCTTAATTGTATAAAGTGCCAATGTATTTTATCATGTGCCTCACCATTGTACTAAAAAACTCTCACGTGTGCCATTAGATTAGAAGATGGTCTTTTGACAACCTAACGATGCCAGTTACAAAATAACAAGTACAAAACAAGAATGTTAATTAGGTTGGAACGGGTCGTTAACTCGGATGGGCCGAGTATTAGACGAGTAGATCGAGTACCAAGGGGTAAGCTGCCCTCCTTGGTCCAAGTAGCTAAATTGAGTAGTGCATTCAGGATGTGGAACTCAACCGAATAGATAAAATACGTGGGTGGGTTCTGTTGACTTTTGTGTGGTCCACTTCTCTAGGTTTGGTGGTCAAATCTCTCCCAACCAATCACATTTGTGGCCTAAACCCATCCTACCAATTAAATTTCATTAGTCTAATTTTGTGGGTTTAAATGAAAAGAAAAATATAGTGTGGGTTCAATAGGGTAACCACACATCCAAATTGGGTTGATTTGGGTTTACATGACGTGACACTTTCCTACTGGTTATGTAACTGAGTAGTGTGAGTAATTAGGGACCCCCCCAACCTGTAGGATCGATTCGGACAACCTGACAACATGAGCTGGTTCATCTAGAGTGCGGAATCCTCTAAACGATGTTCGGATAGCAAAAACGACAATACAATATAGTAAACGAGTTATCAAACACACAATATTAAGGTTAAAACGTTGTTTATTGCATTGAAAACAGAGCTCAGATGTTACAAGAAAATCAACAGCATGAAAACCTAGGACCTGGGTGCTTGGAATGTGTGATGTGACAGCTAAGAATGATTAGGGAAATCATTGAAGGTATTTATACCTCCCCTAGTCGTCCAGGGCCCTTGGGCGCGACTAGGATCTAACAGAGCGTGGTTGTTACAAAATCTGCCCAGAATATCCGTAA
>JAUTDX010004942.1:0-54737 GCA_030844895.1 Ambrosia x helenae | reverse complement strand
AATTTTGATTCCATCATGGATCTAGCAATAACCATTTGCTTAGATGATTTCCATGTTATCGCAGCATCTCCAAGTGGTGAACAAATACCCACTCGTTGCCTTGGAATCATTCGTGTCAGATAATCCAATTCGCATCATAGTAACCTTCAACTAACTATTGATATCTTTTATATTGCAGCCCGAGTTTCGTATGTATCCCTAATTACCAAAGCACCTGTGTTCACGTAATTCCAATGAATTGAACTTAGGTTGCTCGTGTATCTACTTAGGTTTCTTGCAAGTCTGGTCTGATACAACTCATCAGATACATCAGGCTGCCAATAATTCTTGAGTACTCTAATTGGTTACCAGGCTCACCTCGATTCTTAGCTAGACGTTGACTCGCGTCAATGAAAGTTCTAGCCACATTAGAGTTCCATTGAGCTTCTCAAGAATTAATGAAGTTCTAGCCACATTAGAGTCATTTCCATTGAACTTCTCAAGAATTCTGTCCACATATAGGACTGACTTATAACAAGTCTGTTCTAGGTTTGTGTGATTTGTACTTCCCGAAAATCACATCCGTTCATATCAAACCTGCAATTCACCATCCATCACCCACTTATGTGTTTATTGGATAACTACCAAATGGGGTGATGAAAGTTTCTTCCTTTCATATGTAGTTTGAAAACTTCTCAAGTACCATTTTTACATCCCTACGGATTGTTTCTTAAATGGCTCTTCCCCCTTCCCCCACATTGCTTGCACTTTGATTAAGTTTGAGTAATATCACTCATGATGACATGAGACACCCGTGATAAGATAGCGACTATCTATATCTTTGTGTTATTGAGGTCATCCATTATATTACTCAAACCATATTTTCCACACGAACCGTTTTCCTAGCTATATGAGTTCTTCCTCATATTCAGCTAAATAGTATCATAACCAATGAACTATTTATTCGGTCCTTTCGAGTCATCATCCTTTTTAATGAATTATATATTTGCTTTTACAAAATTCATTCTTATGTCGTCACATATGTTTGAATGTTCAAAGTTAATTTATTCTCCGTGGAGCATCTAAATTAACAAGTATTAGTCTAGCATGCTTAGACTACGAATACTTAGCATGTGAACAGAAGATGCCTCATTCTGATTCTTCACAGCCTTAAGAGATAACTCATTATCTCTTCCTAACATTCACGTCTTAGTTTAGACACAAAATGAGATTTTGTTTACCATTCCAAAACATTGGTTTAAAGAATAATGCTTCAAAACCATAATTAATTCCATCCATTAGGATCAAGACTCGTTTGCCTTTAATTTCCAAGGCTTCACCATTGACTCTTTAGGACTTAAACATAAGTCTTAATATAAGTCACTTTGATGAACATATTCATCATCAACAAGTCAATTAGATTGACACTCAACGACATATGACATTCACATATCCCTAAGTGATATGTATATATTTTGTTGAACTTATTTATTGGGTGACTCTCCCAAAATATATCACGAATCCTTCATATAGTTCAAACCAACATTGATGGTTTGTAGAAACTCTACACGTCCATCACTATTGTAAGTCTTTTATAATAAATCTCGCAAAATTTATCAACGACTTATGAATAATAACATATATTCCTATCATATGTTATAGTCATCGAAAATACATTTGTTCAATTCTATGTTGATGCTCTCAACATTTCGACATATCTCGTTTTCGTGTATTTAACCTCAATACACTTGCCACGTTGATCATGATTATCTCAATGGGATGGATGAAGAGTTTTTCTTTTTAGTCACTTAATTAGAGACTTAATTTTTATACATAAAGGCTCTAATAAATTGACATAAAAAGCTCTAATTAAGTGTCATAAAAACTTTAATTAGAAACATAAACTCTACTCAAGAGTTTACTCTTCATTAAGATTCCCAATTAATAATTATAATTTACCAATAATTATAATTTACCAAATTATAATTTCAATATAATCCAAAATACATATAACATATATATTTAAACGGATTCATATAAGGATATATAAACATCAAATCTCAAAGTGTTATTCTCTTCAACACTTTATCGTTCGACGAAATAATAGCAATTATATCGTCTCGTGGCATGTTTCGAGGTACTCCCTCAATACACTGTTCAAAAACAACAAAGTTGTTTATACTTAACTACTCACAAGTAGTCGAACAAGTAAATATGTCCAAAACAATATAAGTTGTTTTACACTAAATAGTCTCTCTAGACTATTATATGGTTCAAGTCATCATACTTCTCATACAAGTATCAAACCATATATAATTTGCAAAACACATGTTTTATTCAGACAAACATTTCTGCTTTCACAGGTATTTTTCATAAACTATACATATTTATGTTTTGATTACAACATCAAAACCATAAACTCTAATATAGTTTTATTATTTAAACCATTCCTAACTCACTTGTTAGAGTATATGGTTCTCATGACTAACCATTTCTAATTTATTCATTAGAAACTATACGTGTACTATATAAACATATACGGTTTAAAAATTAACAATTTCTAACATACTTGTTAGAATGCAAACGATTACACGTTTCATCATATAGCTTTTGGTTATATCAAATAAACCTTTTCTAACACACCCGTTAGAAATAAATGATTACCAAAATCATTTTAAAGGTCATTGGTTTATATTCTCAACCGTTTCTAACCTGCCTGTTAGAAAATACACGATTATGACAATCGTTTTAGACCTTGTTGGTTTATATAAAATAAACCGTTTCTAACACCCTCGTTAGAAAATTAAACCATTTACATAAATGGTATTAACTTTGGATTTTCCAAAATATACCGTTTCAAACTCACTCGTTAGAAACCGTCAAATTTAACCAAACTGGTTTAATGTTGGAAAAGGTTGAAACACCCAATTTCCATAAACCCATGAGTTGAAACACCCCATTAAAACCTTTAAGAATATTTGACCCAACTTAATGGTATTCTTATTATTTTTAAGTTTCAACTTTGAAGTTTTAATTAGTATTCTTACTAAAACCTTCAATAAAACAAAATAAGTTTATAACTTTTTTATTTTCACAAAAATTTCCAAAATAAAAATTTCCAACACGTTTGTGTATTTTGTACAATAATCTTTTCTAACACACTTGTTAAATATAAACACCTTATTTTGTCTTTACAAAATCATCAAGCTCTAACATGCCGTTAGAGAAATCAATATACAAGTTTACAAATTAAACTTATGATTTTGTAAATAATAATTTCTAATACGCTTATTAGAAATGTTTCATGAAACGTTATTCTTTCACCGTCGTCGATTCTAACACGCTTGTTAGAAATACATGTTTCAAAACCATATATTTCGAAACCTTTTAATTTCCAATACTCTTATTGGAAAATGTATACATTTCAAATACCTTATAATTATCTTTCTAATACACTTACTAGAAAGAAAACGTTATCAAACGTTTTACATGGGTTTACAAATATTATGTCTTTTCTAATACTTTCATTAGAAATTCAATATTTCAAAAACAATGTTTAAATACATATTAGAAATGTTAATAGTCGGTTTATCTAAACACAACTCAAAACCATGAATCCGAAAATTAAATCAAAATTTCGTTTTGTCAAACAAACATTCGGATTAAAGATTGCATTCTCATCATGAATGTAATCCAATTTGATGTACCAAAAGAAAACATGTACAAACTTTCGCGAACTCAAATTCCTTAGGAAGAACACGAAAGTTTGTTCACTAATCTGTTTAAGTTTGTTAGAATACTTACATTGTGATCGCTTCAACGCCTCTTGTACATGAAGCTCACATGCATTAGAATCTCTATACTTGTTGTGGCAAAATATACAAAGAAAACAAGATCATAGAAGTGAACCGGGCTTGTGTTTGACACAATTCCTTAAACAGATTCTTCGTCTGTTCCCAGGGTACACCGGTTCGAAACAGTGACGATGGTGCACTGCCGGACTATCCCACTTGCCTGAAAAATAATCGATACTTGGTTGCTACTCTAGAGTTATGTGTGTTGCAAGAGTTTTTAGTGTAATTTTTCCATGTATCTCATATCTCAAAATGAGGTACAAAACCTCATATGTATACATGAACCATGGCTAGTTAAAAGTCTCACATAATTAGAGACTTAAATTTTCTTTATTAGCCATAAAACACTATTCAAGTCTCATAAAAACTCTATTCAAGCCTCATAAAGCATTTTTATTTGTCTTGATTTCACCACATGAAGAATATAATTATAATTTCACTAAATTATAATTAAATCTACATTTACATTATTTCCAACACTCTTCAGAATCCTGAACCACCTACCAAAGGCATTATAACCCAGCGGCATCTTGGTAAAGTGATAAGACTTAGGGACTATAAGTTCCTGGGTTCGAATCTCATAAGGGGTTTTTCTCATAATTATGAGTTTCTCCTGAATTGGTGACTAAATACCTTTTGAACGACATCTTTCCAAATAAATTAAACTAATAAATCACGTAAAATCTGAAAGAAAAGGTTAAATTCAAGGCACCAGCAACACCAATCATACCATGAAAATTTTCATCCATAGGAACACTACTCGTAGGGTGTGGAAAGCGTGAAATATAGGCATACCGTACATTTATTCCGTAAAATGAGGCTACTTGTAAAAAGAACCTTAACTACAAGTTAGATTCAAAGCAACAATGAAGTCATTTGGGTCTGGTGGCGCTTTTCTATTACCTTCTAAGAGCATTCAAGGTCCCATTTCTTATACTCATCCAAACCATAAAATATAAGAAAACATACTATCTAAAAACACCACTCCAACTCAAATACGGCTCATGATATCTCTTTTCCACTCAGATGAACCATACCTCATTTGCAAAAGAGCCTGTCTGGATAGATTTGGCGAGCATGCACTCCATTGCAGGGAATTATCGGGGTTCAAGTACTGCCATTACTTGGTCAGAGATGTTCTATGGGGTGTGCTTCGACGTGCTGGGGTTTTGGCCAAGAAAAAAACACCAGTCAATATTTTGACTGATCCGCGGGATGGGAGATCTACTCTGCTCCTGCGGATGTTCTTGTG
Organism: Ambrosia x helenae; assembly: GCA_030844895.1. Classification (NCBI taxonomy): domain Eukaryota; kingdom Viridiplantae; phylum Streptophyta; class Magnoliopsida; order Asterales; family Asteraceae; genus Ambrosia; species Ambrosia x helenae. The sequence continues at coordinate 49,652 of JAUTDX010004942.1, read as the reverse complement.
TCTGGCTGGGTAAGGGGCAAGCTTGCATGTGTTGACCTTACAGGGGTTTTCCCCTTGGTAGGTTTGCGAGACAACGGCTTTGTACCAGGGCAGGCGGTTTTGAGGGCAGAAGTTAAGAATGTCGCTAAGCACGAAGCAGCCTATACAGGCAATCAACACGTCTTCCTACCGTTTGCTTTTGACACATTTGGATCCCTAGCCTCTGAGGCGGTGCGTTTTCCAGAAAGAGCCCTAAGAACCAAGAGTTTGTGTTTAGCAGGATAGGCTTCGCGATTTAAAAAGGGATAGTGGTGCGGCTTGTTACCCGATTACCACTATCTAAAATGTATATTTATGTGACTTAAATATGAAAAGTACTAAAAAGGTAATTTCAAAAAAAAAAAAAGAAGAAGAGGAAGAAAAAAACTAAAGCAAACCTTATGTATTTCACTACTACAAAAACAGCTATCTGCTACGGCAAAATCCGTAGCTAATCCATAGCAAATACCCATATTGCTACCGATTTGCTATGGATTTGGTCCGTAGCTACAAGTCTCGTCGCTAATTTATTTGCTACAAACTTTAGCTACGGAAATTATATTTGCAATGGGTTTAGCTACCAAATGGGAAGTAGCTATTTTAGCCACTTGTTTTGTCTGAAAAAGTTTTGCTACGGTATTTTTGCTATAAAATTTTAGCTACGAAGGTATTTAGCTACGGAATTTTGCCACCTCTTTTTAGCTACGAAAAAGATTTTTTGCTATGAATGTTAGCTATAGAATTTTTCTACGTTTTTGCTATCAATGTTGCTACAGAATTTAGCAACGAATTTGCTATGGTTTCACTATGAAAATATAGAAATTTGCTACGATTTTTCTATCGGTTCTAATTCGGAACATAGCTACGAATTCGCTACCATTTGGCTACGAAAATTTGGTAGCTTTTGCTACTGATTTTGCTAGGATTTGCTATGGATTTGCTATGGATTTCATTTGCTACAAAATGTCCGTAGCTAAATGTTGCAAAATGCGTTCCTAGCTAATCCGTAGCTACTTTGTAGCAAAATTTGCAACCGATTTTTTTGGTAGCAAACTTTCCTAGCAAATGCCTCTTTTTGTAGTAGTGTTGTGAACTAGGAAAGGGATGTGGGAGGGTTTTAAAAATGAGAGATAGATTTATGGAATAATGCTTTTTAGTTAAATTATATGGATAAAAATAAAGAATGATGTGAATGCTCTAAAGTGTCCTTTCCGTTCTGCTTCCCATGCTCTCAAGGGTACATTACGATCACAAACTTGCTGGCTAGTTGATCGATTTGATCCACTTGATCACATTAGATCTACTTTTGCACTAACCAATTCAATGGGGTTGAGCATCATATACTTTTGTTCCAACTAATTCAATGGGTTGATGCAAGACCAGCTGAATATTTTCCCATGGCTAAGATGTGATTTCTCATAGCGAAAGACACTTTTGGTCATTGCTTCCCAAGTCCATGTCTACATATAATTCAATATGGTATAAGTAAAGCCCCATGGTATCCTTTCCTAGTGCATGGGCACGTGTGAAGTTAACCACAAGCAACACAAACACACAGCTCTTTTAATATGTTCGGAATATAATACCAACACAAAGGATCAAAACTGAAGGAATAGATACCATATGAAAATATATCTACACTTGGTTTCCTCGTCTCTATAATTTCCTAGCTCTAATTGGTTTTCAATATTTAAACTCAACAACCTCTTTTCATATAACATCAACTACTGCTTTAGCTATCAAGCAACCAAAGCACACCTGAAACACGAGGTCATGACGAAGGGTCAACCACATCTTTCATTACAGGTTTAATACTTAATTTTCATGCCTAAACTCTGTCTACAAGGATTTTATTATATCCAAATTAATATTTTTGCTTGAAGGAAGAAAAGAGAATGAACAAAGTAGTAGTTGTTAGGGAACAAAAGTTAAGATAAGCATTTTGTACTTATTTTTTTTAACGGCGAAATTTTATTAAAACCGACGCAAGCACAAAACAAGGTTAATTACGAGTTATAACTGGAAATCAAAACTACCTAATATTTCAAATTTACAAAAATTATAAATTTCAAGTTTAAAATAGTATCTCTTTTACCATTAGGATCATTCTGAAACTCAAAAGGGGGAGGAGGATAGTGACCATACTATGGTCAGTGTCATAGTCACCATCATTACGCTTCACGTCCTCGTCGCCGCATCACTCCACCTCCATCACTACCCACTATGGTATGGTCACTATCCTCTATTCGATGTTTGAATAATGAGAATAAGATGTGGGGGCAGAATCACCTGACGATGCTTGAAATGGCTGACATTGGATAATCGGCACGACTGCGACATCTGACAAAACGAAACTAAAGATTGGAAATACCCATTTGGCCTGTTGTTGCTGGAACAATCACCGTATCAACCTGCAATGTCATAAAAAAGAAAAAAAAAAGTTGACATGAAAGTCTAGAATAAAGGGGTTTTCGGGAACTTACATCATTTAGCATCAGTCATTACCCATTAGCATGTTTAATGATGGAAAAATAAACAAGTTGGGTACCAAAAGTTCCAAAACTTCTATGTTTCCAAAAAGACCCTTTAATTTACTATACTCGCTTGGCTACTTAACCACTAAACACCATGTATACCCTATTAAGATCCAGTTATGAATACTGAACCTATTAAAAGTTGAAAGCATTCATCAATGTAAATACTCACATGTCTACTAAACAACTAAATCCTCTAAATATTATAGCTAATGCCAAGATCATCATCCTAAGTGTAAAGTTGTCCAAAGCTTAAATCCATTAATCTATTTAAATACTCACATGGATACATCCATATAATTACTTGAAAGAAAAATTTATATACTTTAGAAAACTTGACACACTGTATATTCATATATACATAGCTTAGGATATTGCAAATGAACGGGTATACCTACAAAACGCCGGAGTTCCTGACGATTTGGAATTAAGAGACAAAGAAAAAAACCCTGTAAAAACAAAAATTGGAAAAAAACACTGTAAGCAAGCAAAATCAATAATCGATAATCCAAAATACAAACATTTGGAACAAGAAAAAAACAAAAGAAACTGAAGATAAACAACGAACCTCATTGTATTGCACTTAAGCACAGCCTGTAAACAGATGTTGAGTTGATTCCTGCTCGGAATTGCACATTGGGCATAAATCTTTGTCAATGAAAACGCCTCTCTTCAACAGATTTTGTTTAGTCGCAATACGGTTCCCCTCGGCCCTCCAACAAAAAGCATTGCACTTAAGCGGTACCCATTTGACCCATCCCATTTTGAAGGTGTTTTCGACCTGCTGCTCCGATATCATCAGTCTCTTAACAGCTGCAACTGAAAAGTTCGGGTCTGAATTGTTATCCCATCTCCACGAATCAGACGCTGCACTGAAACAGTCGACTGTTACAGCAGTGCAGCTCTGCTGCAACTGCTGCAGATTACTCTGGTTCGGCGGTCTCGTCCATTCCCATTGCATTCGTGTTATCCCTTCATGTAGTTGCAATTGGTCAGCCACCCTGCAGGTTTTATGTCGCTCTAATTGGTACAGATTCATGTCAATTTGACCACTATACAAACATAAATAAAATAAAAATAAAAACATTCATGATTAACTCAAAAATGAAACAAAAGTGGGAAAGCACCTAACCTCCTGGTATGCATTTAAGTGGTTTCCATAGCCCACGTAATGCAATGACTTTGAGTTTTGCGCCTTTGCGGATCGCCATTCAAAGCTGTGACGAATTAATTGTGTATTTAGTACAATTGAAAAAACAACAGGGTCATGGTAGTTAACTTTAATAATCGTAATTTTGTATAATATGTAAAATGTAAAAGCGAATCCCAAGTCTTAACCTTTTTGAAGTCCGTTGAGCAGGAATGATGGTAGACCTTTTGCAAATCAAGAATCAAATCGGCATCACCTCTAATCAAATAGAAATGTAGAATTAGTCATTTGGTTTACCTACAAATTAATGTTAAAAAATGATCAATTAATTAATAAAGAAAACATCAGACCAACCATTATATTCGGCCATCAAAAAACTTGGCTGTTGTTTTTAAGTTTGTTCTCATGTTGAGGCGAACATGTATGGTTTAAAAAATAGAGTAAAAAGATAAGAAATATGTAGATCACAATGTTGAATCAAATTATAATAGGGGCAGAAATAACATCCAAAAAAAGCAAAATTTAGCCTGAAAACGAAAAAATACAACAAAGATTCAATATGAAAATGCTCAAAATTACAACAATCAATACCTAAGTATAGATTAGTCAAATTACATGATGAGGCACAGATCATGGGTTGCAAGAAGAGGAGAACGCACATGCCATTCTCGATGACGCCACGCCATCGCTAAGGATTAATTTGACCAAGATCATTATAGCCTGCCGATATTAGAAATTTAGAAGTATGTAGAAAACAAAAAACATTAGACACACAACCAATAAAGAACCACTTAATTACACTATATGGTAAAGGAAAAGAACGTGATTGTAAAATACAAAGTTAGTCATCGATCTCTAAGTTTTGCAACCTTGTATTCTTATATTGAAGCCTTAAGTATCATCTCATCACATAGAATCATCACCTTAGTTCAACCCTTCAAGATCAATAAACCTTGCTACAATCAGAATTCCTACAGCCAATAAACCCAAAATTAGTGTTTCAATAATCATCACCTAAATCACTGGTAAGGGGGTGGGTAGGAAAAAATAAGCCCTAACTATATTGAGAGTAAACTAAAACAACAAAGCAAATCGAATATACCTCAGTTCTTGATTGATTCAATCGTAGCAAACCTTGATCGGAAACAAAACTGATGTCAAGAGTTATGGGTCTTTACAACTTATGAGGCCAAAATTGAAAGTGAAATAATGTTCTGCCTTGAACTTTAGTGACCAAATCACATATCCTCACTATCAATAAGAGTATCAAATTATTAACAATACGATATAAATTTCACAATTATGCTCGTTATGCCTTGCAGTGATTTATTTAGACACGATTAAGAGTTCTTAGATTATTCAATTTATCTTGAAGCCTAAGCAACAAATAACTACCCTTTTTACAATACCCATCATTGTGCTAAAGTGATCGTATCAGCCATCACACCCGTCTCAAACATTTCAGCGAACAACTTTTGTGCATCCATCACTCTCTTCTCTTTACACAACCCACTAATCAAAACATCATACACAACCTTACTATCATTAATCCCCACCATTATTCCTCATGTAATCCATCAACTCCATACCTCGTTTCACATTCCCATCTTAACAACTGATTGAACAGCCTTCCTGAACGTAAATTGATCAACCCTAATATCCGAACTAAGAGCACGATGAAACAACTCCAACACTCTTTCATACAGAACAAAGGAAACCAAACACTGCTGAAGTACAATAAATGACACAAGAGAAGGAAAGGCGCCATTTTTTGTTTTTTCTGATTAACATGTATACATACACAATAGCTTCACCATCAAAAATTGTTTAGAATAAAGCACTACATTCAAAGGGCAGTTTATGGTGCAACAAAGTTTCTAAAACACAATTTCAGTTACATTCCATCAAATTCACTACAAAAAGATGCTCAGTACTTACTAAAAATCAAATCTTGATTTAATCATTACTTTCACACACAATTAAAAAAAATCCAAATTAAAAACAAACCATAAGGAAAAACAATGAGATATTATAAAATTACATTAATTAAAATCGATCAGTGCTTACAGTGATTCAATTGTCGATCGGAGATCTCTCTGTTTGTTGTAGGATTGATTCAGGGGAACTAAAATTGAATAAGGAATAATGATAATTAACTACTGCTATAACAAAAAAAAATGATACCTGAGATCGTGGGAAAAAAAACAAAACAAAATAATACCTGAAACGTATTGGCCGCGATATCGAAAATTGGATTTCAATTCTTCTTAATGATATCATTGATGGCGGAATAGCCTCAGAGGCTCTGTAAGTAGAAAAAGATGAGATAAAAATGGGATTTCAATTCTTCTATTTTGTGTCCTTATCATTCATGTTTTCTTTGTCTTTCTTCGTACCCAACAAAGATCGCCTCTCTCACACACAGTTCGTGTCTGTCTTGCTCTCTCTCTCTCTGTCTCTCTCTAGGGTTTTGGCGAGATGAAGAGGAGTTGCTTTAGGTGAAGTAGTAGAGGAGCACAGAACCTGTAGACTCCTTCAACATCTTAAGAGGAACATCTTCCTTATACCACCATGAATGCGCGATGCTTCGATTTCAGCTATTGGAGTTTCATTTTTTTCATCAATTGATCATTTATTTCAAAAACCTTGGGTTGAAAACCGGTTGCAGCTTTGAAGACGGAGGGCAAGGAGGGAAATTAAGAGTATTATTGTAAAAGTGTTTTGATATTGTATAGGAGGAGGTGGGTAAAACGTCTACAATACCCTCTTAAGTGTCTTAATTGTTACCTCTATCCTTATAATACCCTTAAATTTCTTGCTTGGCTATGTTGTACATGTTGCTTGTTAAGTTGTAAAAAAATGAAAATTACAATGTTGTACATCACTCCTCCTTAATAAGATAATATAGATATTGGGTTTGTGGAGACTTGATTTGGGCCGGATTAGAAGACACTAAGTGGCAGACCAATTAAATTGAAGACTTGGCCCGTTTTATTTAATTAGCCCATTATTAGTTTTCTTGGGGATTAAGTTGTAAACCCTAATCTTGTATTATAAATATAGGCATCTTGTACTTGTAATCATCATCACGAGTGAGGCAGAAAGCAATAATAAAATATCCTGGTTGCAGCCCGTGGACGTAGGTCAGCTGACCGAACCACGTAAATCCTTGTGTTCTCGTGTTCGTTTATTTTCTCTTGCAGTATTGTTTGTGTTTGGTGTGTTGATCGAGAGATCGAATCCTAACAACTGGTATCAGAGCTCAGGCTCGTTACACACAGGAAAAACACAACGCGAGAGAGTTGGTCGATTAGGGTCGCTGGCAGCCGTAGCCGTTCAACCCAGCCAATCGTCATTAGCCCGATTCTTTTTTGTTTTGTTGTTCGATAGAGCAGAAGTCAAGAAACTTGGTTTCTTTAGGTGGCTCCATCAACAAATAAATAAAAAGGAGGTAAACCCAATAATTGTTTACATCACAACACGACAAAGGAGTAAGTGTGAATTGTTTGGCTTGCATTAATTACCACAGACACTCTTTGTTCTTTGCGCCGTTCAAGGAAGACAAGGTTCGTTGTTCGACTTTAATTTTTTTTTTTGGTCGTGAATACATAGGGGCAGTAGCCCAATGTTGAATGCGAATAATAATTAAAAAAAAAAAGGAATACAGTCGGGTGGTTTTGATTAGTGGGGTTTATCTTGTTTGTCCAAGATTAATTTTTCTGGTTGTTTTTACCGAGATCCAAAGTTAGGAAACTACTCAGTTTGAGATAATGGCTGAGAGTGGTAAACTTCAGATTGAGAAGTTTGATGGAAAAGACTTTGGTTGGTGGAAAATGCAAATGGAGGATTTGCTGGTTCAGAAGGATTTGGACATGGTATTGGGTGACAAACCGGAGAAGTTAAAGCAGGACGAGTGGGAGGCCTTGGATAAAAAGGCTAAGGCAGTTATTAGATTGTCGCTAACGAAGGATGTTGCGTTCAACATTCTGAAGGAAACCACAGCGCGTGGGATTATGGATGCACTTTCTAATATGTACGAAAAGCCTTCGGCAGCTAACAAGGTTTTCCTGATACGTGAACTGGTGAACACGAAGATGAAAGAAGGAAGTTCAGTTACAGGGCACATCAACAACTTAAACTCGATTTTGTCAAGACTTGGGTCAGTTGGCATCAAATTCGAGGATGAGGTTCAGGCTTTACTACTGTTATCATCATTGCCAGATAGTTGGTCAGGGACTGTTACAGCGATTACTAGTTCTACCAGCGAGTTCAGTTTTGATGGGATTCGGGATCTTATTCTAGGCGAGGACGTCAGACGAAGAAATTCAGGTGGATCATCAAGTGAATTACTGAATGTTGGCAGAGGAAGGAAGAATAACAGAGGTAGTGGGAGCAAGAACAGGAAGAGGAGTCAGTCTAGGGCTCGAGGTGATGTGACTTGTTGGAACTGCAAAGAGGTTGGACATTTTAGGAATCAATGTCGAAACGAGAAGAAAGAAGTTAACACTGCATCAGATTGCTCAGATGATGACGCATTAATCTGTAGTGTAGAGAGTTATGTGGATTCCTGGGTCATGGATTCTGGTGCTTCATTTCACGCTACCCACAGCACTGAAGCATTGCGGAATTTGAAGAAAGGTGACTTTGGTAAGGTAAGACTGGCGAACAATGATATTCTTGATGTTACGGGCATGGGTGATATGGATATAGTAACTTCAGCCGGTTCATGGACTTTAAAGGATGTCAGAGTGATTCCAAGCTTAAAGAAACAGTTGATTTCAGTGGGGCAGTTGGATGAACAGGGACATGAGGTTAAATTCGGGAACGGGCAGTGGAAAGTTATCAAGGGAAATCTTGTCATAGCTCGAGGAAGAAAGCGGGGTTCGCTTTACATGGTCAGTTTACCGTCTGAGGGAGTGACCGTCCCAGTTCAGAAGAGAAACAAAGTCGGGTTCACAGAGTCTTGTGGGCAGAAGAAGGTTTGTTTTGCAGATGATAAACCCAGAGCCACAGGTAAGATTCAGGTTGAGCGTGCTAGGAAAGGTTCAGAACTACCAGTCAGGGGTTTTCGTGGCAGTGGGAGCATGAGGTGTGCTTCAGTCAGAGTTACTAGACGACAATGGGTTAAGAGAACCAGTATTCCAGCTGTCGAAGTCTCTCCAGGTGATTATCTGCTTTATTCGGAGAGTGTTTGTTCTCAGGGTGTTTCAGGATCCGGCAGTTCGTGTCAGTGGGAGTCGATAGAGACAGAGAATGGGTTAGTGGCAGACATAGCCATGACGGATGTGTTGGAGCTTGGGGGAGCTTCAACGGGCCTTCAGGTTAACTGATGAGAAGGCCGCTGCAACCAGGAAAATGAGGAAGATTACAAGAGGTACAAGTGTTCACAGCGGATGGCAGTTTGAAGATTATCAAGCCTCCAAGTGGGAGATTATTGGGTTTGTGGAGACTTGATTTGGGCCGGATTAGAAGACACTAAGTGGCAGACCAATTAAATTGAAGACTTGGCCCGTTTTATTTAATTAGCCCATTATTAGTTTTCTTGGGGATTAAGTTGTAAACCCTAATCTTGTATTATAAATATAGGCATCTTGTACTTGTAATCATCATCACGAGTGAGGCAGAAAGCAATAATAAAATATCCTGGTTGCAGCCCGTGGACGTAGGTCAGCTGACCGAACCACGTAAATCCTTGTGTTCTCGTGTTCGTTTATTTTCTCTTGCAGTATTGTTTGTGTTTGGTGTGTTGATCGAGAGATCGAATCCTAACATAATAGATGCAACAAATTTAAACGATGTCTATAAACTTTCCTTTATCTGATAGACTATCGAGCTTCAAGTCAGAATGTGTTGCACTGGATGCGAGAGGGTAGTAAGAAGTGCCATCTACAAGCTTAGAGGTAGGTTTACTTTTCATTTTTATTTTTATTTCTTGATAACCAAATTTACACAATTATTACTACAAGAAACTTATTATGGCTGATTTTTCTCAAAAATTGTTTATCGAAAAACAATAGATGACAAATATGAAAAAGAAAACGCTTAGTTGAAAAAAATATATTATTTAAAAAGAAAAAATATAACATGTTAGAACGAACTTTTGAAAATCAACCGAAACTAATTGATTGACTTAAACAGGTCATTAATTGCGACATATTGTATAATAAAATGTAACTTGATTGTTAAATTCATCAACTAACAAAATGTACACAATTAAATTCCTCGTCCGGTCACATTGTGTAATGTGTCCGCTTCGTCTCAAGTCAACAGGTCCAGACCTCCAAAGAACTTCTTTGTTAGGCCAGCCAATTCATTTTGTAAAAGTGGGGGGTTTGTCAAAGTAGGTGATGATGTGGAGTGTGAGGTAGAATTTGTGAGGGTTTGCGCATTGTGGAACAATTGAGGTGTTTGAGAGAAGTTTTTAATTTTGATATGTCGCTGAGGTGATGGTTTGTAAAGGTTTGTGGGGTTTATACATTGTGATACTCTTTTGCGACACTATTAACCAACCAACTATAAACTAATGCAACTAACTCTAATTTATTTATTCCAAACATATTTCATTTTGCTTTCACAAAGATGGTCGTTAATTTGAGAATATAATTTATAAAGTTTGTTACTATATTGTCCCACTTGAGAACTTTTACGAGTCATTGAGTAGGCATATTTTACGTGGGTGCTGCTAAACAACTAAACATACCCCGTACTTTCACACACTTGGCGGACACTCATCATTAACAAGTAGCATCCCTTTCGCATGGAGGCTACATTAGCCACCCTCGTTTTTTATCGCACTATAAGAGATTAACCATGTGAAGATGGCTTTTAGTAGACATGTATGGACAACATATCACTATATGCTTTTTCAACTCTAGAGATGACATGCCGTCTCTATGAAGTTTGTCTTTATAGTCCATCCCTACAAGACACAAGTCACCACTATAAGCGTTGTTGCTATAGAAGAGTTTCTAGAGACAACTACAAGTTTGTGCTAAAAATTAATTAAAAAATAAAACAAAATCAATTTTTACTATTTTTAAGCCCAGTAAAGGTTGGTATGATTTATATTGATATAGGGGTGGACTCGGTGGAAGTGGAACTAGAACTAGAGAAAGTGATTGTGACCGGATACATGGACCGAAACAAGGTGTTGAAGGTGGTGAGGAGGGCAGGAAAGAGGGCAGAGTTTTGGCCTTATCCCAACCCTCCACTATATTTCACCTCCTCTAGCAATACTATAAGGACATGAACAATGAATATAGAGAGAGTTACAATTACTACAAACATGGATACAATATTGGCGATAAGCATGGAGTTATTCATGTCAGCCATAGGGGAGACGGCAAACTTAGTAATATGTTTAACGATGATAATGTTAACGCTTGTCATGTCATGTAATCAGCAACATCAATCTTCGATTTACCATAGAATAACTTGGCTTTGAATATTTGATTCTTGATGGTCGATAAATATGCCGAATGAACTTATAAGTGTTATCTTTTTCCGTAATCTGATGCCTATTCGAGTGATATATAGGTGGTTGCATTGCAAAGAGAACCTTTTATATGAATATATGTTATTCTCATAGTTTAGTTTGCTTCAGCATATGGAATTCTTTTCTTTCACTTTGAGCATGTATGTATGAATATCATTTCCAATAATTTCTTATTCGAGGAACTTATTCATATAACAAGATTTACATAATTTAATATGCAGAAACTTTTATATTCGTGTAAAAAACTATGAATCTATACTAACACAACCACTGAAACATAAAGAAAAGAACAATAACAAGAACAAAGATATAGCGACAAGAAAACGGTGACAAAATCTTATTATTACCAACCCAAAACGTTACCCAACCAAACCCTAGATCTCTACAATCGTAGAGATCTTAATACAATACAGTTAGGGATCTTCTGATCATCAATATCAGAAGATCAACTAACAAGGAAAACAATACAATGAAATGATAACGTACAGAGTACAAACCCTAGACTAGAGAGGATACAAAGTATAACGATAGAACAAAATCTGAGCTAAACCCTAATCTGAGAAGATACAACGACTTATATACAGCTGAGTAGAACCTTCTGACCAACAAACACATTCGTAATAATCCACAGCCACACGATCATCCATCACACGGATTGTGCACAAACCAACGATCAGGATTAAATGATCCACTCAGCAGGCCACAAGCCCAATAGAGATAAGTTGAATAGAAAGAGCCCAATACCTGAAACAACATTTAGCCCACCAAGTATACGAGCCCAATAAATAATATTTGAATCACATGATATCAGGACCATAATTTTAACATGCCCCCATGATTCAAATATTAAACAAGTCTAATAACCCAAGTTTTTCACAAAGAGTTTTATGTTGTGAAACATTTAACCCTTTTGTAAAGATATCAGCTATCTGATCCTCAGAACTGACTTTTAAAGTTTGTATTATACCATTAGAGATCTTTTCTCTAATAAAATGAAGATCAACCTCAAAGTGTTTAGTCTTTTCATGAAAGACAGGATTTGAGGCTATTGATAATGCAGCCTTACTATCACTATATAACTTAACTGGAAGTGTTAATTCAACTTTCAGTTCAGTTAACAAGTTTTTAAGCCAAATAATTTCACAAGCAGCTGAGCACATGGCTCTATACTCAGCCTCAGCACTAGACCTGGATATAGTGCTCTGTTTTTTTGATTTCCAGGATACTAAAGATCCTCCTAGAAATATACAGAACCCAGTGACAGACTTTCTTGTCACTAGACACTTTGCCCAGTCAGAATCCACAAACCCACATAGATCAAATTGATTAGAGGGTTTAAATACTATTCCTTTTCCAGGTGACAATTTTAAGTATCTTAACAGTCTAAGTGCAACTTTTAAATGAAACTTAGAGGGTTTATGCATGAATTGGCTTAAGAACTGAACAGTATAGGATATGTCAGGTCTTGTTAAAGAAAGATATATTAGTTTACCAATAAGTTTTTGAAAACCAGTGACATTATCTAACAAATCAGTTTCTTTAGAATTCTTAGCAGTGACTATAAAACTTTGTTCAATAGGAGTATTGACAGGTTTACATCCTAAGTAACCAAACTCACTAAGTAATTCTAGACAATACTTTCTTTGAGACAAACATATATTTTCTTGAGAATAAAGAACTTCTATTCCTAGAAAATATTTTAGCTTGCCTAGATCTTTAATTTGAAAATTAGATCTAAGAACATGTTTTACATTACTAATGTCAGTTTCATTATTCCCTGTTAAGACAATGTCATCTACATAGACTAACAACACTGTGAAAACATCATTACTAGACTTAACAAACAGAGAATAATCACATAAGCTTTGAACAAACCCCATTTTTATTAACACATCAACCAATTTTTCATTCCACTTCCTAGGGGCTTGTTTAAGCCCATACAAAGACTTAACTAACTTGCACACTTTGGTCTCACCTTTAGGGTAGTAACCTTCTGGTAGAGTCATATACACATCTTCGGATATAGACCCATACAGGAAGGCATTGTTTATATCAAGTTGATATAATGGCCAGTTGTTTTGAACAGCCATACTAATAACACACCTAACAGACACCATTTTTACCACAGGAGAAAACGTTTCCCAAAATCAAGGCCTTCCCTTTGGTTGTAACCTTTTGCAACCAATCTGGCCTTATACCTTTCTACCTCTCCATTTGATTTATATTTTACTTTATAAATCCATTTACACCCTATAGGTTTTCTACCAACAGGTAAATCAGAAAGAACCCAAGTATTGTTCCTATATAAGGCCTCCATTTCAGAGTTCATAGCCTCAACCCACTTGGGATCCTTGGCTGCCTCACTATAAGAACTAGGTTCAATGGTTTTATTCAAAACAGACACAAAGGAATAATTTTCAGTAGACAATTTAGAGTAATTAACTACTTTTTCTAACCCATACTTGACTTTACCTTCAATGACATAGTCATTGAAGTGTCTTGGAAGACTAGACACCCTATCTGACCTTCTAACACTTCCCTCAGGTTGGGTTTGATCCTCATTAACTTGTTCCACATCCTGGTTTACCCTCCCAGGGTTACTACATCCAGAGCTGCCAGGCTGCTGACAGATGTCAACCCCCCTAGCAGTCCTGGGAGATGACCCTTGTTGCAAACTAGTGGAACTAGTTTGAGGTAATGTTTGGGCCCCTTCATCATTGGGAAGATTATCACTCTCACCATTTTCAGAACTTTGGTTATTGTTTTCAACACTATCAAAAAAGTTTAGATGATTTAGACCATTATTATTAAAACCAGTTTCCTGTTCCACAATAGAAGATTGTTTGAAAGGAAACACTTCTTCAAAAAATTTTACATCCCTAGAAAACAAACTTTGTTTAGACTCAAGACACCAAAGTTTATACCCTTTTTTCACATTAGAATACCCTATTAGAACACATTTTTCAGACCTAACAGACAATTTATCAGAATTATTTAACAAAGTGTTGAAACACAGACACCCAAAGTTCTTAATATGGTCAAGAGTTGGGGGGAACCCATATACTAACTCATAGGGACTTTTTCCTAACAGAACAGAAGATGGAATCCTGTTAATCAAATAAGTTGCAGTCAGAATACAATCACTCCAAAACCTAAGTGGCAACCCACTCTGAAACAATAGAGCTCTGGCTGTATTTAACAGGTGCCTATGTTTCCTCTCAGCAATGCCATTTTGCTGAGGGGTATAGGCACAAGATGTTTGGTGGATAATTCCTTTTTTGTTACAAAAGTTTTCCATTTGTTTATTAACAAATTCTATACCATTATCACTTCTAAACATCTTTATAATACTTTTGAACTGAGTTTTGATCAGTTCATAAAAAATCATTAAATTTTCAAAAACCTCAGTTTTGTTTTTTAACAAGTAACACCATACTGATCTAGAATAATCATCCACAACAGTAAGAAAGTACTTATAACCTTCTCTGCTAGTGACCTTATATGGTCCCCAAACATCAAGGTGCACAAGGTCACCTATTTGTTTGGATTTATGATCACTTATTGGAAAAGGAACCCTCACTTGTTTAGCCTTGTGACACACATCACAGGGCTGTGAGTTCCTTTGTCCTAGGTTTAAGTTCTTCCTTAATACAGATAAGACTTGGTCAGAGGGATGCCCTAACCTACTATGCCACAAGTTGGCATCACTAACATTACTAAAGCATGAATTATTAATACTCACACTCTTGCCAACAAAATACAGACCATCACTTTGTTTACCAGTCACCAGGACCCTCTTGGACTTGGAATCCTGAATATAGCAATTAGATTCATCAAACAACACACTCAGTTTGTTATCTCTAGACAATTTATGTACTGATAACAGATTAACACAATAATCAGGAACTAGAAACACATCATACAGGACAACACCATCAGCTAACTTGATATCTCCTATCTTAGTTACTTTGGCACTTGTCCCATTTGGGTGTTTAACCTGAATATTGTACTCAGAAACTTCAACACAATTGACCATTTCTTTATCACTACTGGTCATGTGTTGATTAGCTCCTGAGTCTGTTATCCAACCATGACTAAGAGCATACTTGACAAAACTGGAACAACTACTAAAGTTTTCTAAGATTTTTGTCAAGTTTGAAATCTTAGTCATACAGGAAAAACCATTTACAGAGACACTTTTACCTCCTGAATTGGAGTTCTGTGTCTCATTTCCTCCTTTATCACTGATCAGATTCATGATCTTTGATATCTGTTCAGGTGAAAAAGGCAAAACAGAAGAACTACTAGGCAGGGTAGTTGATGGACTACCTTGCTTAGCATTAGACATGTTAGACCTAGAAACTTGTCCTCCTGGTTTCTTTTTAAAAACCAGGGGGATAACTACTAATTCATAGCATCTATCAACAGTGTGCCCTAACATATTACAGTGAGTGCACTTCAAATTAGGATTAGGGCCTCTGTTGGTAACCTTTCTTCTGTTATCATAAGACTGATTACCCCTAGAAACAAAGGCCACATTTTGTCCTTTGACAGTTGTTCCTGAACCTCTGTGAGATTCTTCTCTGGATACAATTGCAAAGGCATTCTTAATAGTGGGCAATGGGTCCCTAGTTAACAGATTAGACCTAACAGGTTGATAGACATCATCCAAACCCATGAGAAACTGCATTAACTTTATCAGACTGTTAAAGTCATTAAAGTCTTTTGATGCTTGACATGTGCAAGAAGGTAATTGCACAGTAGCATCAAACTGTTTCCACATGGTGTTTAGTTTATGATAGTATTCAGCAACAGAACTACCATTTTGACTCAGGGAATTAATTTTTTGATACAAATTAAACACCACAGAACCATCTACTTTGTCATAGGTCTCTTTTAAGTCTGTCCATACTTCAGTAGCAAGTTTAGAGAACACTTGTCCTAGATATAATTCTTCACTTACAGAGTTTAATAACCAATTTAGAACAACTGAATTACATCTATCCCATTGTTTACTTAAAACTTCATCATTAACTGGCTTTACACATGTTCCATCTATAAATCCTGCTTTGTTTTTAGTTTCTAAAGCAAGTTTCATTGAACTAGACCAAACTGAATAATTTTCAGTGCCCTTTAACTTCATACTTATTATGGACAGACTTGTAGTGTCACTTGGATGTAAGTACAAAGGATCACTTATATCCAACTTACTGATTAGTGTTCCAACATCAGCACCAGATGCTGGAGTACCTCCACCAGTGTCACCCATGACAATACACACAACAGATCACACAAGAACAAACAGACAAAAGTAGCACAGATAAGACAGATTAGCAGAGGCTAACCAAACAATAAACCAGATACAACTATAGCAAAGAAACAGAATAAACCTAAGAGGTCGAAGCTGTGTCAGGGGTCAGATAGTGGGTTCATCACTCATTGGTGCCCACCCAGATCTTAACACAGGAGACCTTTATTATCTATGTATTTATATATAATACAAATATAAGCAGTAGACAGACACACCAGATTATCAAACAAACAATACAAAAACACAGACAACACAGACAAGACTTCAAATAGTTGGCACAATACCGGTCCTCCTAACCCGGGCCTTTGCCCTAGACACACAGACACAAAACAAGAAACAAGATAGAACGATCTCACAGTGGGGTGGAACCCAAGTTAGGGTTTCGCCAAACTCACAACCTATACCTTCACTTAGGGTATAGAGTTGTGAGTGCAATTGAAGCTATTATTCCAATTTCAGATTAACAATCCAAGATCCAAGCCAACAATAGTTGACCAAACAGAACCTGCACAGTAAAAATCAACAAGAACCAATAACCAAGATAAAAGACCAGATCTATCGAGAAGATCAGATCTATTGTATATAAGACTCAAGAAGAACCAGATCTATTATTAAGATCAGATTCTTCACACTGACACTTTTAAGGTGAGATCTAGACTAGACAGCTCAGATTTGCAGCGGAAGACACCAGAATCAAGACACAACGATGATAACAGAGCCTAATGCTCTGATACCATGTAAAAAACTATGAATCTATACTAACACAACCACTGAAACATAAAGAAAAGAACAATAACAAGAACAAAGATATAGCGACAAGAAAACGGTGACAAAATCTTATTATTACCAACCCAAAACGTTACCCAACCAAACCCTAGATCTCTACAATCGTAGAGATCTTAATACAATACAGTTAGGGATCTTCTGATCATCAATATCAGAAGATCAACTAACAAGGAAAACAATACAATGAAATGATAACGTACAGAGTACAAACCCTAGACTAGAGAGGATACAAAGTATAACGATAGAACAAAATCTGAGCTAAACCCTAATCTGAGAAGATACAACGACTTATATACAGCTGAGTAGAACCTTCTGACCAACAAACACATTCGTAATAATCCACAGCCACACGATCATCCATCACACGGATTGTGCACAAACAACGATCAGGATTAAATGATCCACTCAACAGGCCACAAGCCCAATAGAGATAAGTTGAATAGAAAGAGCCCAATACCTGAAACAACATTTAGCCCACCAAGTATACGAGCCCAATAAATAATATTTGAATCACATGATATCAGGACCATAATTTTAACAATTCGAAATTCGTAAAAAGTAACAGGTTGATGTTTAAGTTGATCGCGTAATTAATGCATATCTGATATTGAACATATATAAACCCACCAAATGGACTTACGAGACAAGATGCTTCCCTGCTTGTAAACGGAAACACTAAAAAGGGAAATTACAAAAAATAGTCATCTTTAACCAAAATTCTTCTTTTTAAAAAAAAAAAATAGATCCTTGTCCTGTTTGTAAAAAGGCCTGTCGGGATAAATTTGATCCAATGTTTTCAAAACCGGATAAGACGTCGAACGGTCTCCTATCAGTTCACTGGTCAGACCGGTCCAACCGGTCGGACCGGATGTAAGAACTGGATTGTGTCGTAAAATTAATATGGTAAAATTTTAAAAAAATATAAAAAGCCAGTTCAACCCCTTTAAAAACCCGGTTCGACCGGTCTGGATCCTGGTCCAATTGCTGGTTCAGCAGTCTAACCCCCGGCCCAATACCTCGACCCAAACCGGTTCGACCCCCGGTTCCTGGTCCAACCGGTCCGACCGGCCAGTCCAGTCCAGGTTTCTAAATTCTAATATACATTTACTTTGAATGCAAGGAAAATTAGAACCAAAGAAAAGTTAGCCTTCTTCCTTAAATGCATTGTTATTAAAAATTAAACGGTAGATATGTGACTCGAACCCAAATTGTCCATCTTAAAATGTAAATCACAACTCATCTACCTTGGTCTTGTTGTCATTTTAAACACCAAAATAATTTGAATTTGAATACGATTTATACATAATATATATTTAAAAAGTTAAAATGAATATTTTGGTTAAATCCTAGCCGTTTCAGTCGGTGATAATGATGTGGCGGCTTCTAATTGAAGGAAATGAGTGATGATAACTTTAGTTAAAGCTACAACTTTACGTCTATTTGAAATAAACAGGTCAAAAATGAATATTCTGGTAATTTTCCTATATTAAAATTTGTTCCTAATCCACACTAGCATATATGGTTGGGATCTTTTGTTGGAAACTCATGCCCTTTTATTGTTAACACAAGCACTTGTTATGAAGACTTATTTCAGTCGGAGCAACAATGTCACTAGTCACTACGACACTACATGGAGCACGCGGAATTACATTTAAGTAATTATTTTTACTTTTTATACAAGGGTTATTACATCGATTTACAAGTTTTGTACAAGTCCTTTCTCGGCAGAATATAAATAACGCCACAAATTAAACTTTATTGAATTGAGGTATTTATATTGATAAATTTATTGTACATTTTTAATATTTAAAATGTTTATACACGTATTATCTCAATCTTATAAGAGATAAACCTTTCAAATTTATTCAAAATTAGTCGATTTGGAAGAAAGAAACTTATTCTATTCGTTTCAGAACAAAAAAAATACTATTTACGACAATATACTACAATAAAGTTTAATTGAGAACTTAAATGGTACCGATAAAAGTCCTTGTTTACGTGTATGTGTAATGTGGTTAGTCAATTGGTGTTAAACGAAGATTTAAAATTTCTGATCATTGGGCCAAAATATCAGTTAACTTGGGCCTTTTGGGCTAATTGTGTAAAATGAGAAATCAAGTACACTTGACTTAGCCCTTGCCTCCTTGCCCCTTGAATCCTTGATACTTTGATAGTTGTATACTTGTATACCGTTCCTCATAATAAAGAATGCACTTATGTTTTTTTTAGTTCTTTTGTGCCAAAACAATTTTTTAAAACCGTAAAAGTATATTGTCATGGTATGTTAGATAGATTTTATATTGGAGTAAACTAACAATAGTGTATGTGATTTATATAAAGTTATGAAATAGTCTTTATTTGATTAAAAATTGTAAATAATCCATAATTTTTAAACCTCTCACTTGTTGAGTCCTTACAACGAATTCACGGGAAAATAAATTTGGTTAATGCTCCGTGTGCATCTTGACTTTTTTGTAATTGGAGAGCCTTATCTCCTCACTTTCGCCAGACTATGTTGTCTTAACCGGGCTCACGCTGGTTTCAAAGTTTGGCTTGGGCGTTCCCCTAGGAAACCATACCTCCGGCTGCTACTTAACAGCCGTTGTGCCGCCACAAGAACAAAATTCTCTGGCGTAACACACGGTGGGAGGAAAACCAAGTGGACTCGGGATTCGAACTCACCAGGCCTAGCTCAAATCATTCATTGACATTTGCCATAATCCACCAAAAGTGACACAAGTAGGGATCGAACTTGGGTCTGCACCGGAGAACCTAAGCCTTCCTACCACTAGGCCACAAGTGGGGATAGTATGTATCTCTTTTAATAATTCAACTTATTCAGCATTTGTTCAAGGTTTGAATAGATAGTCATAGTAAATTGCCCTGTGTAATTTATTCAGTGTTGTGGTAGAAAATGCTCTGGCGCCGCATATGCTTCTATTTGTACCGAATAATGCCTAACCTAATCCGCTAGGATTTGAGTTAATGCATAATTTCATGGAATATCTTTGTATGATTTCCCTAAAAGGGGCTCTCATGTTTTCATGTATGTTTCCAAGGAAATACATGTGAACTCTCAACATATATGGGATGCGAGTGATAGATAGAATTCGAGTTTCAATTCTAGTGTTCTATATAATTAGTTGTCTATGTGAGAGTAACAAGACCCTTTTTTAAGTGTACCTTTTTAGTTAAATCACATAAGGTGTTCTTAGTATTCACCAAGCGTGGATTGATGATGTCAAGTGAAGTACCATTCTATATATATTAAATGGAGAGCTCTTATGAGCAGTGTTTTGATTTCCCTCTTCTCGGCATCTTCTTACTGTAATTTTTCGTTCTTGCGAGGGTCATTTTGTACTCTTCATCCTCTCATATCACACTTCTACATATCATTTCCTTCTCTCTGTAACATCATCCACACACAAAAGTGCAAAACCCTCCAACAACTCACCGTCAACGACCTCCCTTAAACAGCTCCGCCCGACAAACAACGTCCACCTTCATCATCATCATCTTCATCATCAAAAACCCCGTTCAAAACACCAACCTCACCGCCGCAACCACCGTCCCCACCCTCAAACAACAACAGCTGTCAATAATCATAATTTAAAAAACCAAAAAAAACCAAAAATGAAAAACATACGCCAAAAGCCCTCTAAAAAGAAACCGGTTAAGGAGAAAATACGGTTCAAATTTTACCTTTTAGGGTTTATAGTTGTGGATCAAGGTGGTTTATTTGGTGGTGAAGTAGGCGATGCTAATAGGGGATGTTCGAGGGTGTTGACGATGCCGTGCACCGTGTCACTTGGCATTAAACCCATCGGTATCCACCGCCATCACCAACAGCACCACATCCGCCTCGAGAGCATCACCTCCAACGTTGTCGTCTCCATCAACAGGTACGACCCGTGGACTAATATTCATGGTTGTGTTGACAGTGAGACCCAGATAGAGAGACAAAGCAATTAGAGAGAGAATGAGAGGACCGGTGATGATGTTTATGTGGCGGCATCTCCGCCATTCTGGCGCGTCAAACAGTTCCCTCTAATAATCTGATAAAGAGGAGATATAAATGTGCCAACAACAGGCCGGGAGAGGTTGCAATTGTAAAAGAATGTGGTACTTTTTGTTGATATAGATGTTGTTGGGTGTGGGTTTTATTCTTGGTTTGTGTTTGGTAGGAGTTTTTCATAGATAAAAATAAAAAAGGTGTTTCCATGAGATAGATATTGAGATAGATAGCAGGAAGTTGGGTTTGATGAATTACTCATGTGGGGTTATTGTAAAACCAAAGCACCACCCACAGGTTTTTTGAATTAGTTATTTGTTATGTGTTAAGTTATAAAAAAATTGTATTCTTTTTATTATCTAATCAGTTTATAATTTTAACTTTTTAGACTTAAGGAGTGGAGGGGGAAGGCACTTGTGGGTTTCACATGTGAAAGGTGAAAATTGTGGGGAGTAGAAGTGGGGAAGGAATATTATTATGTGTGTGTTAGATTAAAAAAAACAACCAACCACAAGCTGCCAGCTCACACCCACAAACCCCCCCACGCCGGCCAACTCTCCCCGCCCAACCTTCCCTCCTCCTCCACGCCCCTGCGGGGCGGTGTTCCCGCCTGTGAAAGGCCTTCCCGCCCCCACTCTGGTCATCCTTATAACACATTTTATGTTTCAATCCATGTTTATACTATGTTATATCATTATTTTATTGGAGGTTGTATGACTATGATTTCATTGGAAAGCGAATGATGTATGATTTTCGTATTCGACTTACCTTTTGTAAGTTAACGTAATACAACGCAATCTGCTCCGGACCTAGAGCTTTGGTAAGTTAGCGTAATACAACGTATCCGACTTGATTCTTTGCTACGACATTACTACTAAAAATTCTGGTTGGAGCTAGCTTCAAGGAAAATTAAAAAAAAAATTATAAACGCGCAACGCGCGTTCATCACTAACACTAGTTTAGTTAAATCACATAAGGTCATGTTCTAGTAATACTATTTCTAACGGTATGTAGACCAATTGGTTGGGCTTTCGCACCAACTTTTCAGTGGTACACAAGAGACCCGGGTTCGAAACCAGGAGACCCTCCATTTTGGGCACGGTGCATCCATGCCCTCAACCCACCCGAGTTAGCACACCTCATTGGACTAGTAACAGTCGCCGCAAAAAGGATTTGTTTTATTTATTCCCATGTTTTATGAATTGATCTTAAAACCCCTTCTGTTCTACGTGATTCAAACCTCAAAAACATCTTGAAACTCCAAAATTACATATGTTATATGTACATGCAAAGCTAACTCTTTTTCAGGAGACTATGTATTCTATATTTATTGGAAATTCGCGATCTTAATCGCTTTATCGACACTTTTGAACAAGTTTTGAGTACATAACAAGTGACTTAACTTTCTATGGTTTTTGGATCCTTTGAATTACAAATAACCACAGATTGCTGCTGACACTCAATATCTTGACCATTGACTTTTTTGGTTTCTAGGATTTGCAGTTCTTTGTTCTTTCCCCATAGGAGTATGTACAGTCCTGCTACCACAATAGCTGATCCAACTAAACTGTCAACAATGAAGAACCCATATAAAGGATTGTATTTGTATGATGGGTTTGTTAATAAATAGAGTAGGATGATTAAGAGATTATGTACCTTCCTATATGCAATGGTTCGTGTAGAAATGGAATGTCGATTAAAGCTGCTACTATCTGAACAAGAGGACTGAATGCTGCACCAAATACTGGACCGCGCTTCTTTACACACCATGAGATCCCAACGAAGCATAACCCCGATCCGACAATCCCCTGTTTCCATTGAGGCCGTTAAGGGATAACTTCACTCGATAGTAACCAAGTTTTTTTAATGTTTTACTAAAGTTGCCTAAAGTTTACGACGGATGATAAAGTGATAACAACCATTAGTGACATGTTATCCGCACATCATTGATGTGTCATACGGACAGTCTGACACATTCAGGCCGTATGACAAAGGAGAGAATGACAATATAAGCCGTATTACTAGGCGAACATGTGGGTCATATGAGGGCCCAATATTGTGAAGTCACAACTTTCTAACATGTGAACTTTTTTTTTTTTATAAACATATAACTTTTAAAAGTAAGGGAAGCAAATGAAACATATATAAAACTTGGTTAGTGTTTAGTATTAATATTTTATTTTCAATCTAAACCAGCAAAACTTTTAATTTTGATGTAATTTTCACCTTCATGGAATGAAAAATGTCATTAATTTAAAAAAAAAAAAAAAAAAAAAACCTTCAAATCATTGTAAAAGAATTAAAGATTCACTTACAACATAAAGGACGCTCAAGATTTGCAGTTTCCCTTTAAGAATCCATAAAGAAAGATCTCTATGGAAGAACAAGCTCAACGCAAACGATTGGATGGCACCAAAGAACATCATGATCGCGGTGCTGGAATATTGCAACGGGTACCTTTTTCCGATGCTTGATTGGACAAGAAACCATGAAGACCACAGAACTGTACCTGCAACCAATGCCAAGCAACCTGAAGTCCATCTTGCTTTCTTGGCTGCTAAATCTGAACTTAATCTTCTGATGGATTCGACATGGATGGATTCATTTGTTGCTTGCAGATGTGAAATATTGTTAAATATAGGCATTCCTTTGTAAAGGGTCAGTAAAGTGGCACCTCCTACACAAACCAATGTCCCTATAACTTTTGCTCTACCACCATTTGATCTAATGTTCACAGTTTCCAGCCTAAACCAGAGTGACATACATATTATAAGTATAAGTTAAAAACTTGTATATAAAGTGAGAAATTACATATGGATTGATGATTAGAGATACAAACCCAAAGGGTAATGACATGATGAATGTGACCACAGGCACAATGTTGAGGAAAGCACAAGCGAAAGTGGCCGATGTGTCTTGTATGCCCACAAGGAACAAATACTGTGTAAGCGATGCCCTGCACCCACAGAAAGATTTAAGCCTTCTTGCGGTGTACGCATATAATGTATATATGTATGAGTCCTCGGAGGACAAAAGTAAAATCGCACTAGTTTTAACGTTATTTTACTTAATTCGTGAAAATAATGTTAAAGACGATGGACGGTTATTATGCATCATGTGGCGGCGTTGATAGCCGAAAGACAAGGGTGTTATGTGCCCTATATATGTCCAAGGCTTGATGCAAAACTACTATCGAGTCGGGGGGGGGGGGGGGTGACGGTTGGGGTAAAGGTGAAGGTTGTCTACATCTTACCCTCCTCAGACCCTACCATAGCTTTGCTATTAGTGGGATTTATTGAGTCAATGACGATGATGATGAACACAAGAAAATATATGCTAGATTTATTTACTATTTACTAACCCGAGAATGGCATTCAAGAAAAGATGGAAAATTATGTTGTATGTAAGCTTTGTTTCGCTCTTCCTGCAAACACATTTGTATCAAACACATAATCAGAACATGCATACAAAGTTTCATTCTGAAACACAAAAAGATGTACCTTTCAAAAAAGAAGGCTACCGGGGCCAAAAAGATGGCAGCAACACCCAAGCGATAGGTGATAAAGACCAGATGGTCAAGTCCGTCGACTATAACCTTCTTGAGAAGTACATTAACGGTTGCAAAGGCGAACTGGATGGCAATCATTACCAGAACCGGATACCATTTGCCAAAGCTCTTAGTATTCATGAGTATTTGTTAGCTAAAAGCAGGAGAGTGAATATATATGGTTAGTAAGTAAATATTGTAATAGGTAACCGAAAGACAAGTTTGCAGGACCAAGATCTTGGAGGTGTCTAAATATAGTGATAGGATATACAACACGTTGATAATTGTGATCAAAGAAAGAAATTCTCTAGATAGATCATATCATATCAGTTGCTTTGTGTTATATTATACACGATTTAAATAGTTGTATCTTAAATATATTCTATTCTTAATCTCTTTTGACCGTTCCTTTAAACAATTGGTGACATATGGAAGTTGGGAATCAGCTGCTATCATCAAAGCATCAGTAATGCAAAATATATGCAACTAAAAAATAAAGAGAAAAAGAAAAGATGCATGCCTTTAGATATTATTAGTTTATTATTATAATAGCCTTCGGTTTCTCCTGTCCATCAACATTAACCAAAAAGAACCATGTGACAATTCTCTTTTGAGTTATCAAACATTACATGGTGAGTCACTAGCATTATGTTAAGTGGGTAATGCACACGAAAAAACACACACTCTCTCTCTCTATGTATATATAGACACACACATGCATGCATGTATGTGTGTATGTATTATGTATGGTTCAATAGGGGTAGTAATTATTGACACAATATAAACACTTTTAATCACATGACTAGTTTTATTAAATATGTCAACCTGAACACGACCTGTTTTATTATTAAGGTCAATCCAAAGACAACCCATTTAAAGAATAGGTTAACCCGAGCACGACCTATTAACCTAGTTAAAAGGTTTTTTTTTATAAAGTAAACAGATAAACTTTAAACATGAAACGTATTAATATTTTGATTTTTGATATTTTCCTCCAACTATTTACTTCTAGAGGTGAAATTATTTTTTTTCTTTCTACCTTCTATCAACTCTTCACTTCACTTAAAGTAATTTTATTTTATTATTTCTAAATATTCATTCTTCAATCATTTCCATTCGCTTATTCTAACCACATGGCAAACTCCCGTAGGCAGTTTGGCCCGACAGTTTGGTTTAAAACCCTGATTTTGTCAATCAATAGTTTTCCTCCAATTTCGTCAATCTTCAAGACTTTCCTATTTTAAGAATAACGCGCAGATTAATAAACTTTTCTTAAAATTTTATTCTTGTTATTATTTGATTCCGCTCTGCGTCATACGAGGTACTAGATATTACTCATATTCATAAACGAAAATAAAATGGCCCAACTCAAACACAACATGACTTATAGTGGGTCGGACATGACATGATATGAGGTGTATGGGCCAGGTTAGGGTTGAAGAATTCAACCTGCTAGCCTGCCGGACACTATTTACGCCCCTATATGTATGTATGCTTGTGTACATGTTATCTAAGGTTGATATTTATTTGTAACATTAAGTCACATTTTACGTTTTTAAGTAGATTCATAATATTATAAATCAGTATTACAAATTTAGTGAATCGATATTTGCATAACTGGATGTGGTTTTTTCTTTTCTTCTTCTTCTTTTTTTTTAATTTATTTTTTAGGGGTAGCGGAATTAGGGTGGAAGGTGGGGAGACATCTCCCTGGGCTTAGCATCTGATACTTTGGGTGAAACTTAAAAGCAGCAAATATATCCCCATACAAGTACAGAACAATATGTCATATCTTAGTTGATGGCAAATAATGTGATCACTACAACAATATTATAACTTATTACAATTAATATATGGCCCGTATGATTTCATGTGCATCGTTAGACAAACGAAATGGTCATATATATGGGTCGTATAAAATGGTGTATTCGCCAAATCATACAACTCATATGATGTGTCTGAGTGACACAGAAATGACCAATGTGACCACTTACAAAAGTCGCATGATCCATATGACCATTTTCTTCATGTTATATAGTCCATATGATTACGTCACCTGGTGTTTAAATAGCATCGTGTATCTATAGCAAACCCAAATTGATGAAGGGTAGAAGCTAGTATTTCTGTAATTTAATTCGGTATTTAATTCTTCTGAAAGGTCAACCTTGCTTAGGAAACGGTGTTGTTACATATAGATACACTTATCCAAAAGGATGCAGCTTTTGTTCAACAAAAATATATTTATATTACAGTCAGCTATATATTTGGAACATAAAAGCATCACACTAATAGTCTTGATAATTTTATAACTCATGGTTTGATTAGTAGTAAACAATTAAACATGAGTTGTTAGGCTATATGGTGTGGAGAGCATCTCCCCCAAATGTCACATCAGCGTCATATCATTTCCCCACTTTCATCCCCCAATTCTCCCATTCCCCCTTCCTTTTTTTATTATTTTATATAACATTATTATATATAAAAGAAAACTAAAGTACATATATAACATTATTATATATAATAAAATATAATATTATACACTTGGGGAGAACGGGGAAAACCCACCGAACCCACCGAAAATTCAAGGAGGGGGCGGTGTTTCCGATCGGAGAAAGTGACACATCACCCCACCGAATGAACTCCCCGAAACCACACGAATTGGCCTTAGGTCTTTTGACTTTACTTGACAACTAAATTGACCCCATAACCTCCTACACCTAGACTGTACGTTGATAATATTTCATACAATTTAGACATGAAAAAGACATCTGATAAGACTCTCCAGAAAGCATCTGATATCGACGTTTGAAAGATATAAAAAAAGTGCAAGACACAATATTTGCTCTTTCTTTACAGAAAGCGATGCTTGTTATTTATTGTCTACATAAAAATTCTTAATTGTGTTTATCAACAATGATGCCATGCATGTTTCAGTGAAATAGGGACCATCAAGAAGCTTCACGTCTTTAATGTGCTTGCTATGTTTTATTTACCAAGAAGCCCTTTTGATTACACATTTCAAGGTTGTGTTTTAATGGAACCTTTTCAAGAATATGAGTAAACCACATTTTGTTCCAAAACACATTCTTGTTGTTAGTTATGAATTGAAAACTAACAAGACATAAAGTTAATAGAATCCAAATATTGATCTAGCTTTAAGAAGGAACTTGGTTCGTTGTCCGTTGAATTTGTAATCCATAGAAGTTAAATATGACACATGTGTTTTAGAGGAATGAAGATAACACTTTTAGTGTCAAATAAATCTAATATACTTATTATTTAAAAGAAAAACTATTTCCTAAGATCTAGAACTTTGTTATATTTAACTTAACTATCGAATTGCTACGTTTATTCAAGACAAAAACTACGATATATTTAAATGATGGCAAGTTATTAGATTGAATTCATCTTCTTCATAGAGAAAAAAAGTTCGGTTTTGAGATCATTTTTACTCATTCGCTTAACTTTAAGCTACGTACGTATAATTTACTTTAAACAAGAACATTATTACCTTATGTAAAGG
Source organism: Ambrosia x helenae (assembly GCA_030844895.1). Taxonomy (NCBI): domain Eukaryota; kingdom Viridiplantae; phylum Streptophyta; class Magnoliopsida; order Asterales; family Asteraceae; genus Ambrosia; species Ambrosia x helenae. Next base: position 21,276 of record JAUTDX010004942.1, on the reverse strand, counting down.
ATGACCAGACTGAGGCAGTGTTATCGAAGTCCTCGAATTCACGAGTGGAGTAGTCTCGAATAGTTTTCAAAAGGTTGAGATGACAATTAGAGTAATCAAGTTCTATCTTCAGTATGTGAACATCTAATAGCTCTAAGACGCGCTAGAAGCCATGACATTTGAACATGGGATGGGTCAGAGGGGTGTCTTGAGGAAAAGGCGTTAGGTGGGAATGTATGGGTTGACAAAATGACAATCCATAAACTGTTCTCACTTGAAGAAACAAACAAGTACTTCAATTCCCCATCAATTCACCTTTTCTTTATTAAGAACTAGCTTTTATCCCAGGAGTGTCCCGGGTTGAAATATCTAATATAACATAATAAAATATCTAATATGACAACATAATTAATTAATGATTTGCCAACACATGATTAATGAATAATAATAATAATAATAATAATAATAATAATAATAATATTATTATTATTATTATTTTAAACAAATTTCTGCCATAATCTCTGCCTATGAAGTTATGTTTATCGTTTGTGATTTATTAGTAGAGTAAAATATATTTGAAAACAAAACCACACAAAAATAGTTGTTTTTTTATCCGTTTTTTATATAGCACTATGGTACTCGTTGGAAAGATAATAAAAAGCTCGTTAATTTGGTATAATTTTTTTCTTTAAAAAATCCCGCATATAAAAGATATTAACGTTTAAAAGTTATGGGAGGAAACATTAGAGAGAAAATTTAATTTTATTTTTAAATTCTTATCTTTTCCTAAAATATTTATAATATATATAGATTTATTAAAAAAACTCAAAAATTAAAAAATCCTACATGATGCCATGTGGCACATTCAAGGAGAGGTTGAGGCCTCCATTGAATGCCACATCATCAAAGTTCAATTCTTTTATTATAAGTTATAGATACATGGAGTGGTCACTAGGGATGGCAAAAAAACCCGAGCCCGACGGGTATACTCGAAACCCGAAGCATTTGGGATGGGTATACCCGATACCCGACAGGTATGGGACGGGTTTGGTATTGGAAAAAAAATATTTCGCGGGTTTGGGACGGGTATGGTATTAGGTGATACCCGACCCGACTACTCGAAACTAAATACCCGTCTACCCGAAATATTTACCCGAATACTTTTAAGTTTTATATATATCTTTTCTTAACTATTTTTTGGTAATGTTTCATTTTAATAGATTTATTATTTGAAGAATAAACTTTTCGTCTAAAATATATATTCTAATAACATTATTATTTATATTTATATGCTATGAAATATATAAATAGTTTTCAAAATTCAAACTATAATATATATTTACATATTAAATGTTTCAAAGATTATTATGGTGATGATAATATATATGTTACTTATGTAAATCATGTTTACGTGTAAGTATAAATTCAAGGCGGATAGCTGCCTTGTCATAACTTAATACACTTCGTTTAACCGCACCGCGTCTTTATACGTTTTTTCGTGTGATTAAGTATGTAAATGTCACTGTGCCAACATACATAATGAACGCAAACGTGCCCTTAAATAAATATCATCATCATACGACCTCGCCAGCTTCACCGTGTATAATAGGTGTCTCGCTTCTAAAGCCATTATAAAATGGTACTTTCACCCCCCATTGAATTTCTAATGTTTCAAGTTTACCTCTCGTACTTTCATTTTTTTAACTTAAACCATTTGCTCACTTGTTTTTTTTTATGGACGTGTCAGTATAATTCATGTTCACGTTTCGACCTAAAGGTTTTTGGAAATAAGTCGAGTTAAATATAATACAATTTGCATGCTTATTTTTATGTACGTTTTGAGCTGGTCTTTGTTTTAACATAATACAGTTTCATGCCTTATTTTTATGTACATATCGGTCTACATTCACGTTTCAACATAAAACATTATAAATTCACGTTTTATTATTATTTTTTTCTCAGAAAAGAGTTTAGTCAAATATAATACGTTTTCACGCTTATTTTACGTACATTTTCAGTTGCCCATGTTTTAATGTACAAGTTACTATACGTTTTGATTCTGTTTCTTTCATACGGTATAACTTCGATTTACTTTACTTTACTTTTTGATCCAACCACAATGGTTATATAGGTTACAATGAGTTATATCGAATATGTCGAAACATATTTTATATGGGTGACGCTTTACATAACGTTTAGGTTAATACATTCAAATTTTTGCGATATATCCACACCGCAACACGTGCGGGTCTCTCTTTTTCATTTTTTTTTGAACGACCAACGATTCAAACCCGAGCACTCTCGGGCCACCCTCCAGACAAACTAAGTACTGCGAGAGTAACCCGAATCTCCAAACACCAATTTTGAGGAAAACCTGGTACTCCAACCACCCTTAGAGACGACAGTAAAAATACCGGTAAAACTCGTCTGGCTAAAAAATCGAATCTGAGGTTTCCCGGATCTTATTACTTGTTAAGGTTTAAGAATATATAAATTATTATATTTTTAATCAACAAATTTTTGAAAAAAAAACATGAGAAAAATCATATGTTCATCAAAACCCCTATTTTTAAACATACAGCTTCCCTTGAACTGTGTCGTCAATGGAGGCCTCGTCGTCCACTTCGTCCACTTCGTCATCGGCGATCAGGCCATGGCGAACAGCCTTTCTAACCTTAAGAGACGAAGCCCACAACTCTCCACCCATCTCTATTCTCATTCACCTTCTTAACTCTCTCATCTTCTCCAAATCTCATACCCTTATACCCGCCATCCCCAATCTCCCTATCCATGAGGTACAAACTACAAAACCCTTCTCTTTCCCTCCAAGTTTTAATTTTTTTAAATCTTTATACATTATGCTATCTGGGTTTTTCAGGTTACATCCGATGCGTTGTTTCTTGTTGAGTTAGCTCGAAATATTTCGAGTTCTAGAGGGAATGATGATGATGCACTTCATGCGTTGGTTCAATTATCCCAATTGGTAACTCAATTGAAATTTTATGTATAGGGCTTATTAAACTTATACTAGATCTTAACTTTATTAATGTATAATGCATATGTTTAGTTGTCAATGACTGTTAACCTGTAAAAGTTGTAGTGACATATAGCGGTTGTGTTTTTGTTCCTTTCTTTAGTTTGGATTACACTATGCTCAGTTTTTTTTTTATATTCGTTGGTGGTGGTTTTGCTTTAGCCCCACTTACGGCTGTGCGCATATAATGTTATGTGTGGCCCGGGGGGATGTAAAGTTGCGCTAGTTTTAACGTTATTTTACTAATTTCGTGAAAATAATGTTAATAACGACGGATGGTTAATCATGCATCATGTGGTGGCGTTGATAGCCAATAGACAACGGGTTACATGCACCAATCGGGCTTGTCCCGATTGCTAAGTGTTATGTGCCTTATGTACAAGGCTTGATACAAAACCACTATGGAGAGGGTCTCACTGGAAGTAGCCTCTCTATTCCTACGGGATAGAGGTAAGGCTGTCTACATCTTACCCTCATCAGACCCTACCTTAGCTTTGCCATTGGTGGGATTAACTGTATATGATGATAATGATGGTTTTTCTTGAAGTTTATGATTGATTTGGAAGTTATGTTTGTGATTGTTTTTTTTTTGCGGACCAGATACACAACTTCAGTCATCTTGTTTCTTTCAAGATGACATCGTTGACTTGGGTTCTTGTACTTCAAACCTTTGGAGGAATGGTGGAAATGTTCCTTGGTGTAGATGGAGTAAAGAGAGATAATGTTGCTGAATTTGAGGCTACTAAACAGTGCTTAGAGACCGTTAGGTTTGTTCTTGACTTCCTTCTTATTTTGATTAAGTTTGGATAATGTTGATGTTAATCTTGATCTTATATCCTTGATTGTTTCTGCTTTCTTCTTACTTATAACTAGTAACTTTTTATCTAGGTCTCTTGTTGACTTTAATCAAAGAACAATCATGTTGTCGGACAATGTGCAACTGTTAGAATTTCTTCTCAAAACAGTCTCGTTCTCACAAAACGTTATCGCTCCATGCTTTTCGGCTAATATTCAGGGTTACTCTCTTGATTCTCGGAAGATAGGTCTTCAAAGAAATACTCTATGGGAAATTCAGACAACTACTTTTACCATGATTAGTGAAGTTTTCTCAAGAGCCGGGACTTCCTTACCAGCCCATCATTGGAAATCAACCGTTGATGTGCGCATCTACTATTACATAGCTGACAAATATATATTATTATATTATACGTTGTGCTTGGTTTAAATATATGTCTCTTTTGTATTAGGCATTTAGAAACATTATGGATGCGTTGGCAAGTAAGGGTCTGCTTGTGGAAAACAATGTCATGGATAGGTAGTCCTCTTTTTTGCTTTAAAGGTAATCTATTATTTAACATATATACTTTAATTTGGTCATTAAGTGAATGTTCATTTGAATATGTTCTACAGATTTTATACTTCGCTTCTGCATTGCCTGCACTTGGTTCTGATAAATGCCAAAGGACCTATTCAAGATCATGTAATTTATTATCTGGACTTAATATAATGTAATTGTTTATTGTACCTAGTACTTTCTTTTTACAATTTATGGATGCTTTCAGGTTGCTGGTTTTGTAGCTGCGCTGAGGATGTTCCTTGGTTATGGGCTTGCCAGTAAGTCACATATTGTTTACAAGAAGGATTCTAGGACTACAAACCTCAATTCTCATTCCTCTGAATCAAAGAGTGGTGCCTACGTGCCTCCACATGCACGTAAAAAGAACCAAATGAAAGATTTTAACTCATTGAGCACATCAGACTGTCCACGTGGAACTTTGGATTACATGTCATCTGATTCTGATTTAAGTGATAGTGATGCATCAGCTAAAGGTATCAACAATTTCAGGAGCTCTAAGGTTAGAGTAGCTGCCATAGTTTGCATACAGGTATTCTAGACTTCTAGTGCTTTTGTTAGCGCGAACAAGATGTTAGCATCATAGTGCATTTTAAGCGACGTATTTTTCAATTCTGTAATAGGATCTTTGCCGATCGGATCCAAATCGTTCGCTGCTCAATGGACAATCCTTTTGCCCTCTAGTGATGTGCTGCAAGCAAGGTAAAAGATGATTCTTTTCTGACCGAATTTGGTGTTATTATATTTTTTTCCGTCCCATTTGGCATGATGATTTGCTACATAACAGGAGGTATGAAGCGAACCTTATGACATGTTTGCTATTTGATCCATATCTCAAGGTATTAATGTGCGCCTTTTTAATTCATTTCTTCAGTATGTTTCTGCTATAATTCAAATGTGTTGATACTTGCCTTTCCTTTCTCTTCATATTTTTTCAGGCACGCATCGCATCTGCATCTACTTTGGCGACGATGTTGGAGGGGCCCGCCTCTGTATTTCTTCAAGTGGCAGAGTACAAGGAATCTACTAAGTTGGGATCTTTTACTGCTCTTTCTAGTTCTCTTGGTCAGATTTTAATGCAGCTTCACACAGGTATCTATCTGACTCTTGCGCTCATGGTTTTTTAATTTTTCATGTACTTTTGGTGTTTCTTAATGTTTGTTTTTTGTAGGTATCCTGCATTTAATTAAACATGAAAAAAATAACGGATTCCTGACCTCCTTGTTCAAGATTCTCACACTTTTGATCTCATGTACACCGTAAGAATTCTCCTCATCTCTACCTCCTGTTCCGTAAATTATAGTATGATTATGCTAAGGTCATTAGTTATGACAGTCAGTTATTCTTTAAGCTGATAATTAGTTAATTACTGAATTTCATTATTATCAACAGGTACTCAAGAATGCCAGATGAGTTGTTGCCTACAGTTATCTCAAGTCTTCACCAGAGGATTACTGAGGGTTTTGTAACTCATAGCGATCAATCTGGGTTACTGGTCAGTGTTCTATTATCACATAATTTGGTTTTTGTAAATGGTACTTATTGTTCTTCATAGCCACACACTGAACGAGGTTTGCAAACAAAATTTTTGCAGGCTGTTGCTTTAAGTTGCTTGACAGATGCTTTGTCTGTCTCACCTTCTTCTCTCAAAGTGAATGAGATGTTTGTGGCAGAAATATCTAAAGGTTAGCTTTCCTAGTACATGCATAATCTCGTGATAGATATTATAATTTTCGTTCGAATTTTTATATATTTTTTTTAGTCAAAACTCCTTAATAACTAGCCCGTTCCAGGTCTTCAAGATGATATAGCAAGTTCTGGTCTTCTTTCTACATTGCTTCATTATTCTAAATCGTTTTCAAACCAAGCAGTTACCCTTGAGGCTCTGCAGGTAACGTTACATTTGGATTATGGTTATTGCAGTTAACCCAAACAATATGAAGTGTATTATTGTATAAGCACATATCTAAGCAGTTAATGCGGTGGGAAATTGAATATCGGTCAAGGGCCGATATTTGAGATGTAGGTTATCGCAGTGGGATATCGGTATTTTAATATCATGCAAAATTTAATATATACACACACACACACACACATTTCCTAAAACATAATCATATATAATACTAAATTACTAACAGTAATATCAAAAATCAAGACTCCAATTCGCAGCCTAGAAGTGTTCGGCTGTTCGGTTTAGGGTTCTGGAAGTGTTTTTGGGCAGTTGGGCTCTTAATGTTTATGGGCTTATTCTAAAAAAATGATTTTTATGGACTTTTAGGTAATTTGGCCTCCAAAAAAACAAAAACGGGAAATACGACGCTATGACCGATATTTGAGAATCAAAATATCGGCGGGATATTGGTAAATATCACCAATAATATCGGTACCAATATTTGCCACCGATATTTGACACCAAATATCGGCCAAGGTCCGATAACCGATATCCCGCCGATATCCCACCGATATTGACTGCTTAGCCGCCACATATCTAAAATAAAACCTCACTATCTTGCATCAGGTTCTTAAAGCTGTGGCACATAATTACCCAAATGTAATGGTTCTATGCTGGAAACAGTTCTCTTCAATCATTTGCGACTTTTTAGATCCTCCTGGCTCTTCAAGGACCGGAACAGTAAATTCTAGACTCACAGTTGGAACAATCGGGGAAAAAGTTTTAACCAGTGCAATTAAGGTGAAGTTTATTTTGTAATTATAATTAATTTTCGGCTCAAGCTTTGTGTTGCTATCGCCATATATACGTGAAACTGTGTTCTTTGAAATATCTTGATTCAAACATTTTCATATCATGTGTCACAGCTGCTGGATGAATGTCTTCGTGCTATCTCTGGATTTAAAGGAACAGAAGATCTTTCTGATGATAAATTACCTATCAGTCCTTTTACGCATGATTACATCAAAGTTAAAACAATATCATCAGCTCCATCATATGTACTGGAGAGCCAAACAGTGTCTAGTGATGATGATTCAGTATGTCCGTCTGGTAGCCAGCAATGGTGTGAAGCTATTGACAAACAATTGTCATCAACTCTGTTTCATAGTTCAGCCATGGTTTGTTATTTTAATAGATTTTATGTTTGTTTATAATCTTACATCTATGTTCTAATCTCATTCCTTTTGGAAGGTGAGGGCTGCATCCGTGACATGTTTCGCTGGAATAACATCCAGTGTCTTCTTTTCACTTCCAGAAGATAAACAGGATCGGATTATCACTTATTCTGTAAGATCCTATTAAAGTTATCTTATTTTAAAAACCTTTAGTATTACCTCTGTTGTAAAACAAGGTCGAGTTGACCGACTACTCCCCCAGTACTCGCTCCAGGGTAGGTCGCCGACTATAGCCGAGTTGGCCGAGTAATCCCCACCTAGGCCGATTTGACACCCGAGTACTCCCCCGATTAAGCCGAGTACTCGCTCCAGGGTAGGTCGCCGAGTACAAGCCCAAACCGAGTTTTGCAACACTGAGTAATACTGATATCATTTTGTTCAAAACGTATGTAGATTAGCGCTGCTTTTGATGATGAGGTCCCGTCAGTAAAATCTGCTGCTTGTCGTGCGATTGGCGTCATTGCATGTTTTCCACAAGCTTTAAAGAGGTAGTTTTTTTTAATAGAAAATATCATACTGTATCCGAAGTTTAAAATTGGATATATGATATTCTCCGAATGTATAGTGTGAAGATCCTCGGCAAGTTTATAAATGCTGCTGAAGTGAATTGCCATCATTCTCTAGTCCCGGTAATCTTTTATTTCATTGCATATTTGACATCTTTAAACATTTATAGTTTCTCATACATGCCTGTCTTTAGGTTCGCATTGCAGCCTCGTGGGCTTTGGCTAACTTATGCGATTCTCTGCGTCACTGTATCGATAGATTTACCCTAGCAAGGTCTTCGGTAGGTGGGTATCAAGTTTTCAGTTGACCATTCTATTTCTATGCTTTATTCTTTTTTTTTTCAATTAACTTAATTTATCTCTAATTTGATAGATTTGATGGAGTGCTCTAAGATGGTTTCTCTCTTAATTGATTGTTCGCTTCGGCTTACAAGGGATGGCGATAAGGTAACTAACATCAATATACCGCCCTTTTATTACTTAGATTCATCTGCTATATAATTTCCTTTCATTTATATTTTTGTGTTGACTGCTTAGATAAAAGCAAATGCAGTGAGAGCACTTGGCAATTTATCGAGATTTGTTCCATGTTCAAGCCAAGATGTTAATGGCACCTCCGCAACTTCATATCTGCAACTAACTTGGGAAGATTCTTCTTGGTTGGAAAAAATGGTGCAAGCTTTTCTTTCGTGTGTTACAACCGGGAACGTAAAGGTATATCTTAACCCTTATTATATCCGTATTATTTATTTGGGTTCCTAAGTATGGGCATTGATGAACTAACAGGTACGGTGGAATGTTTGTCATGCGTTAAGCAACTTATTTCTTAATGAGACATTAAAACTGCAAGATGCAGATTGGTAAGAAACTGAACCTTATTTTTAGGATAACTACTGTACTTAAAAATACGTAAAAATGTTGTATAATGTATATGACGAATTGTAGACTTACTCATGAATCTTTGAAAATTTCTTTCCATTGATTTAAACCTCAACTGAAGTTATTGTTATTTAATCTGTTTTGCATAGGGCTCCTTCAGTTTTTAGTATTCTTTTACTTCTGCTCCGTGATTCTTCTAATTTCAAGATAAGAATACAAGCTGCAGCTGCATTGGCTACCCCACCAACAATATTGGGTGAGTCCGCGTGCTTGATCTCGTCTTGATTTAATTGAAATGCATCAAATGAATAGAATCTTATAGGGGTGTTCATAAACTGTTGAATTGAACCCGACCAACCTAAGCAAATCGGTCAATTTAGTTGGCTTGAGATTTTATGCGGTTTGGAATTTGGACCCGCTGCTTAACCTTCATTATTATTCTTTTCCATTTTTATAACGGTTCACACCACAAACCGAACCGCTTTGGCTGGTCCGCTCAACCCAAAACAACCGGTTCGGTTTGTCACTTTTTAAAACTGTAGTTACCAGTAGTTAGTAGTTCGGCCCGGACATTTCATCAATACTGACCGAACCAAACTGTGAACACTCCTAGAATCTTTATACCTGTCGATGGTTTATATATCTGTAGAACTTGAAACCATGTTTTATGTTTCTCTTTCATTGTATTTTGTATAGATTATGGAAAGTCATACTCAGATGTTGTTCAAGGGGTCCTTCACACACTTGAAAATCTTGGTTCAGACCAGATGTTTGCTCCTTCGAGTTTCAAATATAGGGTTGCACTTGAGAAGCAGGTTCAGTATTTTTGTTCCCCTTCTGGCATGCTGTACACATCCATATTAATCACTCCACAGTTGACCCTTTTTTTCATTGTACTATGCAGTTAACATCAACCATGCTGCACGTCCTCGGGCTTGCTTCGGGATGTCTTGATCACCCTGTACATGATTTCCTTACCAAGGTAATTTCTGGTTATGTAAATATGTTTACTTTCATACTGCATATATCATGTATCATCGGGGTTCAAGGCTGTTTATATATTTGTAGAAAGCGTCGTTTCTTGAGGACTGGCTTAAAGCGTTGTGTTCGTCTCTTGTGAATCAATTTGAAGCTCAGAATGATTCAGCGTTGAATCAAAAGCATGAGACAAATCAATCTGAAGCTGGACATGATTCAACGTTGAACCAAAAGAAAGAGGTGATAAATAGAGCGATAAAGTCGCTTGTTACAGTATATGAAGGCAGAAATATTCAAGCCATGGCTCGAAGGTTTGACAAACTAGCGAATGAAATATTGTAGAATTATTTATATGTTTTTGTTGTAAAAACATGTCCTTGTACATTTATAATCAACAAATTTTGAAATCACTGAGAGCTATAGATTTATTAAGTATAAATTATGAGAAATTTCAAGAATATTTCTTATATATGAATTTTTAATAAACGTGTCCAAATAACCATTCTTTTTATGTATACATACACATTTCATTTTTGAATGATGCCACATATTAATGGTTCCACACCATCCCTACACTAGGCCAACTGTCACACATTATATGGCCATATGAAAGGGCGGAAATTGTACTTCGTGGTCACGTCAGTCATTTTTGTGTCGGTTAAACACACCATGTGAGTTATAAGATTTGGCGAATACAACCTCATAACACCTATATGACTGTTTTTTGCCTGTCATACGACTCATATGACATCATACAGCCCATGTGACACGTCAATGATCCCTCTTACGACCACCACGTCACGATGCTGCCCCTCTGTGATAAATCAGGTTCTGCTATAGAAAAGGTTCATGTGAGCAACAATAGGGTCCATGAGTTTTGAAAAAGGTACAACACAAATTTTACATATTTTATAACTTGAAACAAACACACCATACACATCTATAGGTTTTTTTTTATTACAATTATCAACACAAAAAGCAAACCACAAAAGGGAACATGCACATCACACACATTTGCCTGTAATGCATACTTTCAGGCAATGGCACACCAGTTCAAAGGGATATGAGATCACATCCTGTTTTATTAGCATCACACCACACAGGAAACAATAGATAGATAGCAGTAGTTATATGCAACTTGTACATATCATGCATACCAATACTCTGACCGAAGCATTTACCGACGGAAGCTTCGAGCTGAACGTGGCTCTCTCCCTCACCCGCTTGAAGTTTGACCAATGTATACACACCAGCTCCGGCCAGTGCCCCAAGTGTAGGTGCCAACATGTAGACCCATATCACCGTGTAATTCCCTGCTGCAACTGCTGGACCTAGTGTACGCACGGATTCATTGAACCACCGCTCGATTTCCTACCATAAGATTAACGTAAACAATGTTATAACTCAATGAAGCGCTCACAATCTGACGTTGCATAAGGTTAATTAAATTTACTCACCCAGCAACAAGAATGTTGAGCATAACAGTAGCTCCAACTGCAATACCTGCCAATTCTCCTACCTGAACATACACATCTACCAATGAGTTATGAGATTGAATCTTTAAAAACTTATAAAAAGAGATCACATTACACTTACAGCGCGCGTATCAGTAGCAACGGCTGTGACGACGAACAAGAGATTAAACGTAATAAGGAACTCAAGTGCAAATGCTTGGCCAGTGCTAACTGAAGGAACCGTAACGCCACCAGACATAAAGGGGTTAAAAACACCTTTAAGAGCAAATGAAGCACATATGGAGGCTGAAACTTGAGCCAAGATGTAGGCAGGGACCTGGGCCATGGAAAATGACGCAGTGCTGCAAATGCAATTGTAAGAGATGGGTTCAAATGGGCTCCTGATATGTGACCAGTTGATAATATTATTATCATCACTGCTAGCCCTGCACATGCTGCATTCCCGATTAGCGTCTCCGATCCCGAGTATTTTTCGTTCACAATTGGTCCTGCTGTTGCTGCAAATATCAGTATAAACGTTCCCACAAATTCTGCTCCCAACTGCATATACAATTAAGGGCCATATAAGAGAAAAGAATTGTCTCATGTGTGTTATATTTTGTATGATGTACTTGACTGTCACAAAATGACTAACGTGACGTAGCGATGAGATAGGTACAGTAACGAGAAATATGTATACCGAAAATGAGTAAAAAAATATGTACCAATTATGGTGGAACGGTACCAATTTGGTACCATAGTGCAAAAATACCCAGGGGCGTGGATTTGTGTTCAGTAGATTAGGGTTCCGTATTCAGAAAGGGGTGGCCGCGCAGCTTGTTGCCTGCCTACCTGCTATCCTTATGTAATTGTTTCGTGGATATGAAAATTAACGAATTGACCTTAAAAAAAAATTAAAAACCCATTAAACGAATCTTGGTACCGATACCGATTTTCTTTGGTTGGTACCGGTTCGGTAAGGTATTGGAACAGTGCCAGTATTCATTATGATGTGACCGCTGACAAAAACATATTTTGTATTTCCATTTTCCGTCCTATCATACAGCCCATATGCAGTGGCGAACCCATGATCTTTTTTTCTAGTGGAGCTACCATTGGGCTTAACCAAAATCTTATGGGGTGATATGGATTTTAGTATATAAATAACACCAATTTTTTTTTTATACGGAGGCAGTTGACCGCATGGTTATACAACCAATATCCATATGTTGTAACAAGTTCTGATGTACAAACTTAATCATACGACCCGTATAATACGGATCATATGATTAAACTATTTAAGAGACAAGCTAAGCTAGGATAGAAAATGACAAATTAATGAAATACAAGGGGTGAGATTGCCAAAATGTAAAAGTTGAGGGGGTTACCTTTCGAGTGAGAGAGATATCCGGTGTAGGGAAATCAGTGAAGCAAGTGTTTGGTCCTCCCCATGTTGGTGTGCAACGATGCATTGACTTACGTTCATACGCTAAAGAGTCAACTCTTAACGACGTAAACAACGGCCCTCCCGGCGTTCCCGGCGTCGCCGGCGCCGATGCCGGCGGCGTTGGCCCTTCCCCAGTACCTTCCATTTTCAACAATTTCAATACAACTTTTTTTTTTTTTTTTTTTGTAAGTGAGATAGAAGCTAAAGATCACAAAGATAAGTAACAAAAACCTTACATAATTTGTAGATTTTTATAAAAGTATTGTTACACAATCGTCTGAATTCGATCCAGATCGAAACTAGATCACTTCTTTTCTAGAAAATAATAATAATATTTTTTTTTTTGTGTGTTTTTTTTATAAAAAGAAGAATGGATGGATGGATGGGTTAAAGTTACATAGTGGGTGGGTTTTTATAAATGTTGGATTAAGGAAGGAAAGATTTGGAGATAGCCAGACTAAACAACAACTGAATAAACTTAGATGAAATAAAGATACAGTTTAAATACTACAATCATGTATAATGAGAATATTGAAGGTTAAAAGAGGGGTACAGACAGAGTGTTTTATAATGAAAGTATGATGAATGAAGAACAGAAGAAGATCAAGGGAGCAATGAAGTTGAAGACGAAGGTGTGTATAAATAATGAAAGTGAGGTGAAAAAGTGTTAGAGAGAGAGAGAGAGTATATAAAGTCAACTCTATTGCAATCAACTTCAAATGGGTTATTAAATTCAAGTTTTAATGTAACGATGCATATGTTACAAGCACTCAGATTCCTACTGTTTCACAGCAGTCTTTCTTTCGTTTGATGATTATTAATATATGGTTGCTTGCCTACTGTTTATGCAAAGCCATCATAAGTTCAATTATTAACAAATGAGTTGCGACTCTCGTTATATAATTCACATGTCACAACAAAACATGGTTTGATAAATGGTTTATTCAAAACAACCTTACACAAGTAATGTTTGATGGTAAGTTTATCGTGAAGATCGAGCGTTCGTTAATCTCCATGTCACTAGTGGCGCAGCATATAAGGGGCAAGGGGGGTCGCCCGACCCTCCGAAATTTTCTCTTAGAAGTTCCGATTATATAGTATCCGTGTAGAATTTTTTGGTATATACAGGTTCGACCCCCTATAACCGGTGGCTTCCGACCTCTCGGTCAGAATTCTCAAGCGTCACCATGTCACTGGAATTTGTTGATTTTTACAAATAAAATTAATGACTTTTTTTTACAAAAAAAAAACATGTTCTGAGTGGTCTAATCATATCTGGTATAGAAGAGGGCCTTTTGATGACTAATTAAAAAAACAGTTATGGTACCACGACCGAATTTAAATGCGTTATTGACATTTGAGTATTTGACATTTTCATTAGTTTATATGTCAAAACTTTAAATGTGTTTGAGATGTTTGTGAGAGTAGGATGAACATCATTTGGTTTGCTTACGTGGAAATTTCGAAGTACAATAACTACAAGGCTAGACAGAAATAATTTAACAAATGAACCGTCCAAACGCCTGATATTATTGAAAAAAGCAACAAACACATATGTAGACAAATTCAAGTCGCGTCATCCTTAGTCCATACCATCACTATATAATTATACAATATTATTGTCAATATAATAACCATCAAATTGTTTTTTTCTAGGACATATACACGAGTTGAAATCCTTATCAACATAAAAACTAGTAAGGAAAATTCATTTTATTTTCCTACAGTGGTTAATAACTGGTCAGTGAGCATTAACTGCTTAGTGGCGGTTTGTGTTTGTGGGACGCTTTGAAGAAAAAAAATACGTATTGGTGATAGGAGTGAGGGTGAAATATTTTTAAAGAGTTTATTAAGCATGTTGACTTCTTATTGAAGAGGTATAAGACACTATACCGCAGCTCGAGTTAAGCTACGACTGCAGGCCGTAGCCAGAAAGGAACGGACGATGGCCATGATAACCGAAACAAGTACATATAACCTTTGGAAGTCAAACACTTCTGAAGGATAGTACAAAGGAGTCCGAAGCAAAGTACAACTTTGCTGACCATTATAAATACCCCTCACAAAGTACAATTTACACACGAATGCGTACATTCCGAACTACACTTTCTCTCTCTAACAAATACTTATCCTCATGCCGGATGGTGGTCATAGAGATGCCCTCCATCCTCCTCTGTGACGAATCTAACGGTTTCTACCGTGTGCAGGTTCATACAGGACTCATAGCTTACAAGATCACATTGGATCGTCCTTGTTCCTAGCTTATTACAGGTTCGGCCACTTTTTGGATCTTCACGTATAAACCGTTTTAAGTTTTGTTTATTGAGTAATATGTTTTAGCTATTTCATTCTTTCAAACTATATATCAAAACATACCACTTTTAGTATTGATATCTCATCTGCCTTAACTCAACCTTAAACACATGTCGTTACTTTAATTCATAAGTGCCTAACAAGGAGAAGACACGTATAATTTATTAATTACATCTCATATATAAATATAGTTATTTGTATACAAACTTAGTAAAAAAAACAAATTTTAACTTAAGTTTCCATCAAAACTTTAACAAAACATCACCAATGTCAAAGTTGAATAAAACACTAATTAAAGATAAAGTAAACAAAAAATCCATAGTGTAGACGAGAGCCTCTCACCATGGAGATTGCAATAAAAACTATAATCATGACCAACTAGAGATAAAACTCATGATGAAACACAACCTAAACAAGTAAACATCAATCAAATAGGTGGACAAAGATAGAAACCCAAAGTAAGCCTCCATCTTATTCGAAAGGTACCCCAAAGAAGTATAATGGCAATCGTGTCACAAATATGTATGTCATGTCCCATGGAAAGATAAGCTTGCAAATCAGAATAACTTGGCAACTTGAAAGTTAAAACAGACTCGCTAATTATAAAAGAAAATTAAAAGAAAAAAAAAAGTAAAAGAAAATGACGTCTTGACCGCTATCAAGAGCCATTGTCTAGACACAATTATTAGAATTTCAAAGTGAGAAAGGTGCGTTTAGGGTTCTAGGGAGAGTTAAAAATTTAGCTATTTAATTAAGAGTATGAAAATAAAAATAGTTATGAACCAATATAAGTGTCAAAATTCATGGTATCAACTCAGGAAATACTCAAAACACTCTTTATTATGAAAAATACTTACAAAGACTCTTAAGGTTACAAAGAAAACCCTAACACCTAACCTGACCAGACAAAGGATTCAACTATCATACTCAAGATCTAAACAGGGATTACACAAGAACACAAGATCTATGACAAGATGTCAAAGATGAACTCAACCCTAACGACCTTATGACTGAATCGTCTGATAACAAGATGAAAATAAAGAGTAAAGTACAAGAGACAATGTTCAGGGTGTTAACCCTAACTCAGTAAACGAAGCCCCTTTTTATAGAGAGATGAGATGTTGAGAAAGCACAATCTCCTGCTTTCTCAACCATTAGATCAAACACTAGCACCCGGATCGCCACCGTGTCAAAGATCAACGGTCCTCAGACTTCTTCGAGAAACACACGAGCAGCTAACAGACCTGGGCTTCATCCACTTGTACAATCACACAACTGGACTTTAACTCCTATTGGGCTGACTCAACTGGGCCAAATCTCCACTGGACCAACCTGCAAATCCTTAACCCAGAAATCAGTTTTGTATAAAAAATATATTTGTAACTAATGAAAATATTAATAAGATAAAATTGAAGTATAAAATTATATATAAACTATATATATAATTTTAAACACCCCTCCTCAATTTTATCAGCCAAACTCTCACACATCTTAACTTGTTCACACAAGACCAAGTGTTGATGAGTTAACAAACCTTTTGTGAATAAGTCAGCAAGTTGACTTTCTGAGTCAACCTTAACAGTTTCAATAACCCCCATGGTAATTAGATCTCTTAGAAAAACAAGTCCAATCCAAAATGTTTAGTTTTATCATGGAAAACTGGGTTTCCTGCTATAGATATAGCAGCAGAACTATCACAGTGTAACTTTACAGGTAACTTTATAAACACATTTAGTTCAGAAAGCAGATTTTTATCCAAACAGCCTCACAAGCACCAGCACACATAGCTCTATATTCTGCCTCTGCAGAAGATCGAGAAACTGTAGTTTGTTTCTTACTCTTCCATGAAACTAAACAATTACCAAGTAATACACAAAATCCAGTAACTGACCTCCTAGTCTCAATACACTTTGCCCAATCCGAATCAGAAAAAACATTTAAATCAAAATGATCACATTTTGAGAACAACAGCCCTTTTCCAGGGGCTGACTTCAAATACCTAAGTAATCTAAATGCAATTTTTTGATGACCCACAGTGGGCTTATGCATGTATTGACTAAGATAATGTACTGAAATAAGCTATATCAGGTCGAGTGTTGGGATAAAGTAATTTATTTTCCCCACAAGTTTCTGATAGCCAGTAGCATTACTTAATACTTTGTTATTAGTTTCAACTAAATTTACTAATGCATGATGTTGTTCTATGGGATTAGTTATGGGTTTACAACCCAACATACCATACTCAGATAACAACTCAGTGCAATACTTCCTTTGTGACAGACTTAAACCCTTTTCAGTCTTAACAACTTCAATTCCCAAGAAGTATTTTAACTCTCCAAGATCTTTTATTAAAAACTTTGATTTGAAATTAAGTTTAACCTTATTAATTTCATCATCAGAGTTACCTGTGATGATAATATCATCAACATACACAATAACACCACAAACACAGTACCAGTAGACTTTACAAACATAGAATAGTCACACCTACTCTGAACAAAGCCAAACTCAACTAAGGCTTCAACAAGCTTTTCATTCCACATCCGTGGAGCTTGTTTAAGTCCATATAAGGACTTTTTTAGTTTACAAACCTTTGTTTCAGAGTCAGATTGAACACCCTCAGGTAAGGTCATGTAAACATCTTCATGCAAATCCCCATAGAGGAATGCATTGTTAACATCAAGTTGGTATACATTCCAGTTATTTTGAACTGCTAAGCTTAAGACAATCCTAATGGTAACCATTTTCACTACTGGTGAAAAAGTTTCATCATAGTCCAACCCTTCTCGTTGGCTATAACCCTTGGCTACCAATCTAGCTTAAACCTATCAATTTCACCTGAAGACTTATATTTTATTTTATAAATCCACTTGCAACCGACCTTATGTCTACCCTTTGGTAATTCAACCACCTCCCAAGTATCATTTCTATACAAGCCTCTAATTCTTCATTCATGGCTCTAACCCAATTTTCATCCCTTACAGCCTCATGATAATTTTTAGGTTCAAAGCTTTTATCCAAAACAGAAGAAAAACATTTGTTTTCTAATGAAAGTTTAGAAAAATTCATTACCTTACCAATGTCATATTTTACTTTCCCCTCACCACACAAAATCACTCAACTTTCTAGGAAAACTAGTGCTCCTAGAAGATCTTCTTAATTCAGACCTTTCTTGGGCAGTGTCCCCCTCAGAAAGGTTTGATTGATCATGTTCAGTATTCACACTATCAACCCTACCAGGTTCATGAACAACACTACTAGGCTGCTGTGTTCCAGCCTTGCCTTCAGTAGGTTCCTGAAACATCTGGTTGCTGATTTAAGTGTGTTCCTGAATCCTTACCTTGTCCCTTTCTATCATCATAGGGATCATCCACATCCAAGTTTGATTGTGATTCTGTGTTTTCATAGAGGTCGAAAAAATTTAAACTGTTTACATTTTTATCATTATTGACATTATATTTTTCAAAAACAGTTGGTTGTTTAAATGGAAAGCAATCTTCATAAAACCTTACATCTCTTGAAAACAAAATAGTTTTGGAATCAAGACTAAATGCCTTGTAACCCTTTTTTTCTTGAGAGTAGCCCAGAAACACACACTTTTCTGCTCTACTCTCTAGTTTATTTGATTCGTTTAAACTGTACAAAAACACAGACACCCAAAAACTCTTAGATGTTCTAGAAAGGGATTAAAGCCATAAATCAACTCATAAGGTGTTTTTCCTCCTAGCACAGAAGATGGTGTCCTATTAATAAGATAAGAAGCAGTCAAAACACACTCACTCCAAAATCTTATTGGTACATTACTTTGAAACAATAAGGCTCTAGCAACATTTAATAGGATGCCTATGTTCCTTTCAACTACTCCATTCTGTTGAGGAGTATAGGCACAACTAGTTTGATGAATTATACCTTTTGACTTACAAAAACCTTTGAATTGGTTGTTAACAAATTCCAATCCATTATCACTTCGAAATATTTTGACAGTTTTATTAAACTGATTTTGAATCATGTTAACAAATTCACAAATACTTTCAAACACTTCTGATTTGTGCCTCAACAGACTGATCCAAACAGCCCTGGAGTAGTCATCTACTATGGTCAAAAAATACTTATGACCATCTCTATCAGCAACTCTATAGGGCCCCCAAACATCCAAGTGAACAAGTTGTCCTACTTGGGTACACTTGTGATCACTAATGGGAAAGGGCTCTCTATGTTGCTTTGCCCTGTGACACACATCACAAGGCTCATGTTCATTTTTAACATTGAGACCAGGTTTGACAATTTTCATAACCTGCTCTGATGGGTGTCCTAACCTAGCATGCCACATATTTAAAATGAACAATGCTACTGTAACACACCTTAGTTAAAGACCTAGAGTGATTACACAAATACAGCCCATCAAATTGTTCACCAATCACCAGGACTTTCCTGTTGACAAGTCCTGTAAATAGCACTTATGTTCATCAAAACCACAAACAACTTGTTATCCCTAGCAAGTTTGTGTACAGATAGAAGGTTAACAGAATATTCAGGAACACTAACACATCTTGTAAAATAACATTTTCAGCTAATTTTAATTTCCCAATTTTAGTTACCAAAGCAAAGGTTCCATTAGGATGTTTGACTTTAATATTTAAGTCAGACACATCCACAAAGTCAAATAATCCTTTTTCACTATTAACCATATGCTCATTGGCTCCTGAATCTACTAACCATCCTATCCCTATTAATCCTTTATTAACACTAGCAAAACAAAACAGTTTGCCACCAAAACAAGCAGATGAAGCACAGAACACTCTACCAGATAAATTGCAGCTTTGAGAAGACTCTCCAGTTTTGTCCCCTAGGAGACTCAACAACCTAGAAACTTGGTCACTGGTGAGAGTAGTCACATTAGTATTAGAGAATCAGATGCACTATTGTTAGAAACTGGTTTCTTCCCTTGACCCCCTTTTGGTCTTAACCAAGAAGGGTATCTATAATCTCAAAACACTTATCTACTAAGTGTCCAGTTTTGTTACAATGAGTGCATTTCAAAGATTGATTATTATTCTTAGAAAACCTTTTGTTATTGCTGTTGTTGTTTAGAAATTCATTTCCAACAGCTTTACTTGCAAAATTAACAGTTTGTGACTGTTTTGACCCAGTGCTAGAGTTTCTATGGGATTCCTCCCTAGAAACAATAGCAAATGCTTCTTTAACAGTGGGAAGTTCAGTTCTAATCAATAATGCAGTCCTAACACTTTGATATATATCATCTAAACCCATTAAGAATTGCATCAATTTTATCATATGATTATAACCATTGAACTCCTTAGATGCATCACAAGTACAAGAAGGTAACTGTAATATCTGATCAAGTTGTTTCCACATAACATTTAGCTTATGATAATAATCAGAAACAGACATACCATTTTGACAGAAAGAGTTTATTTTCTGATACAGGTTATAAAACTACTGATCCATCAATTTTTATTATATGTCTCTTTTAAGTCTCTCCATACATCAGAAGCTAACTTAGAATATACTTGACCCATATACAGTTCATCAGACACAGAATTAAGTATCCAAGTAAGTACTACAGAATTGCACCTATCCCACTGCCTAGCAAGATATCATCATCAGTAGGTTTAATACATTCACCATTTATGAAACCTAGTTTATTTTTAACTTGTAAACCAAGAATCATAGCATTGGCCCATACAGTATAATTTTCTGTGCCTTTTAGTTTTATACTAACTATGGTCAGATTTGTAGAATCACTCGCATGTAAGTACAGTGGATCACTGGCATCCAACTTACTTACCAGAGTGACTCCACCAGACGCAGGATCAACAATAGGACCCTGGTTGTCACCAGACATGATGAATGCAAACAGAACACACAACAAACAACTAAGCAAGCAATCAAGACAACAAGTCAATCAAATACACACACCACCTAAACAAAAACATCAGTAAAGAAACCAAAAACAACCAAGACAAGAAAGCAAATCAACAAAAAATGGCGAAGCTGTACAGGTGTTCCAGATCACTGGTTCATCACTCAAGGTGCCAGCGCAGGTCCTTGTACAGGAGCCACCTAAGACCTAGACAAGCCCTAAAAGCTAATCAGGGACTCAAGCCCTGAGCACAGACTCCTTAGGACAAACTCTACAACAGAGAAATAAAAACGATCTCCCACAGTGGCCCAAGTTAGGGTTC
>JAUTDX010004941.1:0-38929 GCA_030844895.1 Ambrosia x helenae | reverse complement strand
AACATACCGTGCATCGTTGAAGATATACCACAATATATACACACATATAATTTATGCTACGTACTGCAAATTAAGAGAGAGAGAGAGACGTACGTAGAAAGAGAGAGAGAGTAAGCTTGGTTACCTTCACCGCCGGTCTTCTTCTCCGGAGGTTCTACTCGTCGGCGAACCACACAAAACAACCATAACAACCCTTCGACTACCAACCTATTATATCGATAATCTTCTCCTACGCCAATCGAACACCGAAAGAGAGCTGTGAAGAGGAAGACGAACAGTCGATGACCGGAGCTGATCATCTTCTCCGGTGATGACCCGACAACAACAACCTACCACCTTTACCCTCCGATCCCGTACGAACCTCCACAACTACACCCGACCACCCTCTGTTCCTATCACCAACTATAATCCCACAACCCAGTAATCATATCCAGTTCTGTTCACACGATTATCCATCACTCTCCTCCGGCAGTAGGCGGTGATCCATCCACAACAACCAACACCATGTACACAGCCATATCCGCCACCGGTCACCATCTCCGGTGACCCGGTTATGAGCAATCCGATAAACCACTAGCTCTACTCCAACCGATTACACTTCTCTGTTACAACCGAACATCGACACCGAGCCACCCCGTCACTACAACCAGCTCTCTAACTTCCTGTTCCGACACCACTGTTCGGTTATCACCAACCCGTAAAACACTACCCGTATCCAGTCATCGTCTCTAGCCTATATTCGAACACCCGTAACTGTTACCGGCGCCGTTACTTTGGCCGGCTACCCACTGTCGTCCCCTGTCGTTCGTCTCCGGTGATCCTACACTCTGTTCCGGTAATTGGTTCTGTTCCGGGTTTGAACCCGTTCACACAGTCAAATACCCGGGAGAGTTTAAAGGTTAGATTATTACTATTATATTATTATTGTATTATTACTATTAACATAATTATTATTATTAATATTATATAATTATTATTAACGTGAAACGAGTGGGACAATTATATTAACCCGACAATATTAAACCGGATACCTATACATATATATACACAAGAATATAAAAGAATATATTATTAAAGGATTGTCCCCGGCGTTATCACGTGCCCAAAGCCTTGCACGCGCTAATGTTATTAAATATAATAGGTACAATATATTTTGGAGAATATACCGTTAAGAAATAGTCTGCAGAATCCGGGAGAATATAATAGAGGTGAGTACATGACCCTTTCCCTTTTAAAGCTTTGGGCTGATTACATGTTTGTCTAATCGTTATCAAGTATTTTATACGGTTTATATTATAAAAGTGTTATCGAGTTGTTAATAGAAATAATAGAACTCGGTCGAATAGAAAACTACGTAGAGTGGATCCATTCGGTATCATAGAGTATAGCCTGGACCAATTAGAGGTTACAGGACCATATATAATCGATCTATACTCGAAAATAGAATGACCGAACTATATAGAAAAGAGTTGTATGTTCGTTAAACTCGAGTTATTATTATCAGTATGTCTAAATTCGGCATGTCTCACTAGTATGAAAATACTAATGTACTTTAAACATGTGGTCAGGTATTATTAAAGAGCAAGCCGAAGCATAGAAGATCTGGATAAGAAGAGGATACATGGTTACATTTTATGTATTTCATTGATACTGGAATGCGATTTAATGTAATCATTACAATTAAACCTGTCAATGCTAATCCGCTGCGCCACCTGGGTCGTTACATGCCAATTGTGTCATATATGCACATGAAATGACATCGTTAAATAGAAATGCGTACGGATCTCACTAGTTCGGTTTTGTGCAAAAATGGCTGAAAAGGCACTAAGAAGCGGATTTATTAGTGAACATAATATTGCTGGATATCTTTCAAATCCACCATAGAAGTACAAGAGTCTTTACAATTCAATGATCGTAGGGCTAAACTTGTGCAGTACACACGCGGTTCAGAAAGAATCCACCAGTATGCAAGTCATGGATCAAAGATTTTTTTTGGGAAATGGCAGAAGTTATAAATAAAGGAAAGTTCAAGTGATTATTTCCACCATCTAGAATAAAGATGTAGTAGTGTCAGAACTGATAATAAGAGAAGTCTTGTTATTTGGAGATTTTCCAGAACATCCAGTTGTTTATCCTGATGATAGTCATAGAAGTTTTGAAAAGGATAAGTTATGAAGGAGGTTACCCTACTGTTCAGAAGAAGCTCAAGCACCGTTACCGGAGATTTTTGGTGCATGTGTACTTAATGGGTATTGCTGGTTACAAAGGAGAATCAGATTCTATGAACAGGAAGAAAGCTTCGGGTGTTGTTGCATTGGTAATGGATTGGGATTACAATTAGTCGAAGTTCCTGTTTATGATGTATCCATGATTTATTCAGATGATATTGGATACTAAACATAAGAACCTAGAGAGAAGTGTTGGAAGTTTTGATGTAAAGAGGATGGGTCCAAATGTGTTTGGTCTTATGGGTTAAGCAAGAGTTGGTGCAAAATAGAAGTTTAGAGGTGACATTCCTTTAGAAAAATTTGGACACTTTGCCAAAGTTGTAGAAGCAGAAAAACATACGACAAAGAAATGTGAATGCCATCGTAGCTGAAGACCATGATGCGCAGATTATAGATCCACTTCCAGGTTCCAGTAGGGTGTAAATGACATGTAGCGGCTCAGGAGCTACTTGGGATTGGCACAGTAAAAAGCTGAAATGAGCCAAGCCTTAACTAGCCCGAGCCCGAGTTCGAGCCTGAAATATAACTCGTTTAGTTATCGAGCCCGAGTTCGAGCCTTATATACAAAGCTCATTTCGGTTAGTGAGACTAAATGAGCCTAAACAAATGTTATATTAGTTTTTTTAAGTATACGATTTTGTCATTTCAACATGTTTAATTTTAATTAACAATATTGGTGAGCCGAGCTTTTAGATCGCTTAATTTTTTTAAGTTACCTCGAGCCGAGCTCGGGCTTAGAATAGTAGGCTCGAACGGAGCTCGAGCCTACTAAAGCTCGGCCTCAGCTCGTTTACACCCCTAGGTTCCAGGGAGGAAACAATGATTGAAAACATTGAATTATTAGATGATGAGCTTTATGGAGATCTGGGTGAGAAGAAACCTGTCGAGGAAGTTAATCAAGTTTTAGATCAAGGACAACAACCTGAGTTGGAACAACAAGCATCGGTGACAGGAAACTTGAACTGGAAGTAATCCAATCTTGTCAACCGAGCTACTAAATGCATTATTAGAGAAAGCAATGGCTGGTGTTGAGAATCCTCCTCTCACATTAGATATTCCACTTACTAAAGAAGAAGTTGATCCTAAGCCTGAGCCTTAAAGACCACTTAATGTATAAGAAGAGATCCAAGGCTAGGATTTTTTATTAATGAACCAGTTACAACCCAAGCTACTGAAGAGGTGCTAGTTGATATGCCCAAGTCAACTGAACCAAGTGTTAAGGAAAATGAGAAACAGAATCAGCCAGAAGTTACTCTTCAATCAAGTGCTGAGAAAGTCGTGGTAGTTGAATCACACATAATAAACACTTCAATTCTACCTGAGATTCAATTTTCATCTTTTGTCCATACAAAAGCAGGAAGCTCAAGTGGAGCTGGTGGAAGTCCATTTATTTCAAATTTAAGAGAAAATCACATATGCTTGAGGAGTTAGTTGATGAGTTTGAGGATGTTGATGTAGTGGATTTGAAAACAAGAGTGATTGTACTGGAACAAGAAAAAATTCTTAAAGATGTCAAAATTATAAATCTTGAAGAAACGGTTAAATAAAAGGACAAATAGATCAAAGAGCTTCAAGTGAATATAGGAAATGTTCTTGCCATTGTTACTGATATGAAGTAGAAGATTGAAAATTGTTTGAGTTCAGAATTTATAGAGAAGAACATTGCACAGTCTAGTCAAGGAGCAAATGGTCTACTAAGAATGACGAAGTTACTTTGGAAGATGAAAGTGGAAGTAACTTTGAAGATTCTAATGCTATTGCTGTAGAAGGGTTAAGGCAATATATTGATGATGAAATAAACAGAAGCAAGAAGGTTGTTAATCCATGGAAAAAGATTGTATTGCCTAGTAAAGTTACCGGAGACTCTCTTGATCAGAATCAACCTGACAAGTATTTGGTGCAAACTAGAAAGGATCGTTTCGATTTATATGGAGATAGGTCAGTGTGCTAAGTCCGGACCCAAAAATTTTCGCGGTTCATTTGATTATAAATCAATGTATATTCTAACATGAAACCGGATTAGTGAAATATTAATAATTATTATACAAGAGTACGTTAGACGAGTCTGAAAACAGAACGCAATATGAACTCAGACCCGATCCATGACTAATTAAGATTAGTCACCATGGGGACACATGGCACCCTTCATGTATGAAAACACACGCATATACCCCACCCCCTTTATTATATAGCCTAATCCACACACACACTTAGGTAGCGTTTGGTATGATGGAATGGAAGGTGGAATGGAATGGACCATTACGACGTAATGAAAAATAGTGTGTTTGGTTGGTTGAAGGAATGGAATCACCCGTTCCACAAGTTATTCCATTCCCTCAAAATCATTCCATCCACACCCTTGTTTTTTTTCATTCCATCCCTCATTCATCCTTCACTAAGAACACCATAACCCACTACCCACCACCACCATCGTCACCACCCACCACCGTTGCAACCACCACCACTGCCGTGACCACCCACCACCGTCGTCACCACTACCCACTACCTTCACTTACCACCCACCACCGCCATCCAACACCACCCAACATCACCCACCACCGTCACCCACCCATCGTCGCCTCCACCACATGCCATCGTCACTCACCACAATTTCTTTACCCACCACTACGGCCGCCACCCACCATCGTCGCCGTCTCAACCCACCATCGTTCCCGCCCCACCCACCACCGCCACTACTCACTAGCGTCACCCACCTACCATCACCGCCATCCACCTCCACCCTGCGCCACCGTTGCCACCACCCACCACCGTCATCGCCACCACCCACCACCGCCATCGTCGCCACCCACCACTAAGCTATTGCCACACACCACCACCTACCATCGTCACCACCAACCACCGCCACTACTCACCATTGTCGCCCACCCACCATCACAGTCATCCACCTCCACTTTCCACCGTCGCCGCCACCACCGCCGGCACCACCTACCACCGCCGCTATCGCCACATATCACCACCCACCATCACCGCCACTGACCACCACCCACCACGGCCACTCACCACCGATTTTATTCCTTCATCTTTTCTTGCCTATCCAACAACACATAGTAATGTTTTGTTTCATTCCCACATGGCAACCGAAAAAGACATGGAATGGTAATGATCCATTCCATTGCCTTGTCCATTGCATTATATCGTTCATTCCATTCCCTCATACATTCCATTACCCCATACCAAACAGACCCTTACCCTCTCTTAACCCATAGGAAACACACATACACAGAAAGAAAGGGTTGTGGAGAGAGCAGAAAGAAAAGGAACCGGTAGTCTCCACCACCGATTCCGTCAGAGCTTGGCGAAGCCACAGTGATGCCTTTCCCCGTCGTCTGATGCTACTCCCAATCAACACACACCCACAACGACACCTATTTTTTAGGGAGAAAGGGAGAGATGGAACGGTGTTGGTATTCGGTGGCCGGTGGCTGAGCCACGATGGCATAATCCCTCCTCCGACGATGGTTAAGATTTTGATCGTGAGGTTAGAGGAAGAGAGGAGAGTATTTATTCGTGAGCCAAGCTCACAGATGCCATCAGCAACCTTAGCAGTCACAGTATCACAACCACCACCACTTACTAGAACCAAGTTGGATGTTTGATTATGATTCTGTTTTTAAGTCCTTTAATGTTCCTCACACCTTTAATGCAGAACTAGAAGAAGAACCAGTGATTGTTTATGAGGATGATGAAGACTTTGTTTCACCTTGATCAATAGTCCCAATTTCTGTAGAAAAGGGAAGGACAGATGCAAGTACCAACTCTTAGGAAACAAGCAGTCTTCATCTACAGACGAGGTTATTGTTACTGTTTGGATTAAATGGTATGGGGCCGGATGTTTTATTTTAAAAGTGAGAGAGGATTTGCTGCAATAAAGATTGATTGGACTGAATGTCGTTTGGATGAGTAATGCTAATTGGGAATGGAAGAAACTAAAACTATACACGTCAATGCGGTAAATTTTTGCAGAGAAATAGGGGAGTTATTTTTATTTCTCAATTTTTGGCAAAATTATTTAACGCATTGTTCTCTGAAAAATCAAATGTGCGACGTTTTCTTGAAGTATTTTTGCAATGAAACTGGATGTTCGTTACTGATTAGTTGAAGATTGAGCCTTATCATATGCCGGTTACTTGGGTCCTTTATTAATTAGACGTAAATTCTTCATAGGAGGAAAGATGCAGATTATGGTGGATATAAAGTAATTTGGATAGACTTACATTGAAAGGGAGATTGGATGCGAAAGGTTTCAGGTATTCGGTGGATTTGTGAAGATATCAGACAGAGTCAGACACAACTGATTTGGAGACGAAGATCAAGTCTTATCAGAGAAGACCTAAAATCATCAGTCAAGGGGGGAGTTTGTTAGTGCATGTTTTGTGACTAATGATTATCAGTGTTTGTCAGAGTTGATAGCAACAGTCAAGGGGGAGTTTTGTTGGTGCATTTGTGACCGTGGCTATGCAACTCGTATGGGCTTAGTCTAATAGAACTAGAATAGGGGCGATTGTGGTAGCCCAGGCAACATGCCTGAGGCCCAACCCATGTTTAATTAATTAGTTAGCCTATATATATATATATATATATATATAATATATATATATGTTTGTATGTATGAAGAATCTGTGCCGACTTGTTAAACATATATGAAACTAAGATTCTTGGTTTTACACATGTATTATTTATTGTTATTGTATATTCAGTTTGACGTCTTGTGGAGATAATCAGGAGCGATTGGTGATGTAGTATTGGTCCTACACGTTTTAACATAGATTTCGGGTAACACGTGTGGAATATAACGAGCCTAACCAAACTAACCCAACGAACTCATATTACGCCTAATAGTATATATATTAATAGATATAACTGTACCCATGTATAAACTACAAAAGAACTAGTATTACGACTAAATCAGTAATATGATATATAAAGACTCTAAAGAATTATGTATATTGATTTCCTAAACTTGATCAGTAATATCGAGCTTGACAATATATGTTAACCTGTAAATATTCATACTATTAATATACTTATGTTTATTAGACTTTCAAAATATAAAATAACCTCACCACTGTTGAGATGATGATTAACAATTAGACTTTAATGATAAGTATAATTAGACATAAGATTACATGAGACAAATATATAATGGTACAAATAGACAAATATAACATTTGGTAGCATCTAGCTATAACCATTGCGATTGGCACATTAAGCAGATCTATAAATAATTGACAAGATAAGGACGTTATATAATAGAGTATGTGTGGACAACTAACACTTGAAGTAACCATTAATTAACTAGAGAATAATTACATGTTAGAACAATAATATTGAACCCCTTGAGCTATTCCACACGTGTAACTGTGATGTTGGGTTACACACTAATGTTTATAAGTACCATAGGACATTGCATATTAAGGATAGGTGGGGTCTCGTCATTGGAATACGATACAACCATGTGACATCGTGATGCGATGCCAATGTGAGTTTCATGAACCTTCCCCTCTTTTTTTATTTAAACGGTTTTGGAGTGAACACATGTTTCTAGAGTAATAAACCAGTTTGATATGACAAGTGTGCTCCCGATACCAAACTCACACTCATCAACCCAAGGTAATTGGGTCACTTAATATATGAGTGGTACTACTTGGGGAATCCCCCACATACGGTGGACACAGAAGCCCGGGAAACCCTCCACTGATGTCTGCGGACCATTGTGGCATATATTTTGCCATGGGAATCCATAATGGGAGTAAATGGATTCGATGTTAAATTTGAGGTGTGACTTGTACATCACCAGTATGAAACCATGTGAACTTACGAACTTGCTTTTAAATAATAAACTTGTTTTGAGAAGATAAACTTATTTTGAAAACCAGTTTAACGCACACACGGACTCACTAACATATTTGTTGACCCAAACCATTTTTAAGCATGTATTCAGGTACGGCCTTGGAATGGAATTAAAGCGTGAGACTATAAGCAAGCTCGTCGATTAGACGTGAATATTGTAGGGATACAAGATTGTGGATACTTAGACATACTATTAGAGGATCACGAACCAAGGATTACATCGCTTGAAGATTAGAGATATACTTCGGTAGACTTCATTTCCTTTAGTGGACTTCTCATCTAAAACTTCTCTAACGAATGCCACGATTCGTCCCCGCTTTAATTATTTATAATTCATTTATTTAAGTTGTATTGTTACTAATTCGGGACTAGAAATTGTATAAACAATAATTAGAGTCACGTGTTACTTCCGCTGTGCAAGTTTCGCATCAATCTGTATTTCGTCCAGACCCACCTAGTCGGGGTGTGATAGTCAGAATAAAAAGATGGATGTACAGTGAGGAAAAGTATAAGTAGATTGTTAAAAGAATAAGTGGATTGTTAAAAGTATCAGTGGGAAGGCGGGGTACTACAGCAACAGGTCTGATTTTGAAACCTGGACGATGATTGATCTTAGTGAATTGGTGAAGGCTCCTTATCATGAACAATTTATTACAAATACAAGAAAGGGATACCTACTTCATAAGTGGCTGGAAGACAATACTAAGAATGATTTTAAAGATATGAGGACAGTAGAATCATGGGTGAGAACATATGGACAAGTGTATGATCACAATTTTGGCAAATGAATGAAGACTATTACGTGGCCAGCTATAAGAAAAGTGAAGACTATACCACTTGCAAGAGAATTACCAAATGATTCGGTGCTTAGTTTTAAGTTTTGGGTATATGAACTGATTACTGGTGATGTTGTGATTACATGTGAAGATGTTGAGTATCGTATTGTTGATCCTACTGGTCTCATGCGATTTGCTGAAAGAGATATTCAAGTGCTCGACAAGAATCAGATAAATGCTACTGAACAATATGAAAAGTGTGCAAAATCCTTTACTAAAGCTGTTGTTTTTATAACTGGAATGAAGATGTAGGCGGGTCAGAGAACTAGAATAGAGAGAAGATTGTTTAGAGATGTAGTTGCTCATCCATACGTCATGCAGCAACAATAGAAGAAGAAGAGGAAGCCTTGATTGAAGATAAAGCGTAAACATATGGGGAGATTGTTGGGAATATATTAGTCAAGTTTAAGCTTTGATAGTTAGTTCTCAGTTTTGGTACAGGTTCACAAGAACATGATGTTCTTGGTTTTTGGGCTTTCGGTTATGTTATGGGTTTGGGCCATGGGTTCTCGAAGACATAGGCCATGTAGGCCCATTTGAGAACCACATGAGGTATATAAACTTGTTTTGTGGTTCAGTGTAAGATTAGCGGCTTTACTATTGATAATATTATTTTCCCTAGTATCAGACAACAAGGTAAGTCGTATGCTAGTTAGGTTTTACATTCAATCGCTCTTGTTTTGTTCATTAATAACCAATAACCGTTGATCCCGCCATTGATTAGTGGATTACATGATATTATTGTATTAGATTGGGACTTACAATTCCATGTATACATGCTGCGGCTCCAAGATCCTTCATTAGACTTCCACTTGCCTTCTTATGCACACATGGTTCATCTTCGTTCTTGATAAAACCAAACTCTTTGATTTTCTTATCTAAATGTAGATTCCAGCTTCTAGATGCTTGCTTAAGTCCATAGATGGACTTGTTCAGCTTGCAAACTTTATTCGGATTCTTTGGATCCTCCATACCTTCAGGTTGCACCATATAGAAATCTTCAATAAAAATGCTCATTAAAAATGCAGTTTTGACATCCATTTGTCATACTTCATAATGATAATATGCTGCTATGGCTAGCAATATCCTAATAGAGTTAAGAATAGCTATTGGCGAAAATGTTTCCTCATACTCTATTCCTTGACTCCGAGTAAAGCCCTTTGCCACAAGCCTTGCTTTGAAAGTTTGTACTTTCCCATCCATGACAGTTTTCTTATTGAAAACCCATTTATTTCCAACTATTTGACATTCGGGTGGAAGATCAACTAAGTTCCATACTTGGTTGCCCTACATGGATTGCATCTCTGCTTTCATCGCTTTAAGCCATTTCTTAGATTTTGAATCTACAATAGCGGCTTGATAAATCTTGGGTTCATCTTGATCAACTATCAAGACATCATAAAACCCAATGTACTTGTTAGGTTCATGACGATCCCTAGTACTTCTACGGAGTATTTGTGTGTTGGCCTCTTTGATAATCCTCTCAGATTCTAGATCAACAACCCTTTGTTGCACGACTATACTGGTTTGTGGATCGGTTACAGGTGATGTACAAACTTCACGTAAGTCCACAATATTATCACCTATCACACGTTCCATTAGTTCCTCCTCTAAGAATGTACCAGGACATTTCATGAACATTCGATTTTCATTGGGATCATAGAAATAGTAACTGACGTATTTAGGATAGCCGATGAATACAACTTTATCGCCTCGAGGATCAAGCTTGTCTGACGAGTCAATCGTGACAAAAGCATTGCATCCCCATACCTTATGGTAGCAAACCTTAGGCTTCTTCCGATGCCATATCTCATATGGTGTCTGTCTTACTTACTTACTTACTTTCTTTGTTGGAGCTATATTTTGCTAGATTGGTGGTCGTTTCAGGAGCGAAGGTACAAAAAGAGTGAGTGAGGTTTGTACGACACATCATTGATCGAACCATATCCAATAGAGTTTGATTTCTCTTTTTAGTTACACCATTCAATTAGGGATGGAAAAAAAACTCGAACCCCACGGGTATACCCGAAACCTGAAATATTTGGGACGGGTATACCCGATACCCAATGGGTTTGGGTTTAAAATTTTATTTTTTTTGGGTTCGGGTATGGTATATTGCAATACCCGACCCAATTACCCATTATATAGATATCCGATTACCCGCAAATATACCCGATATAATTTATTTATAATATATATATATATATATATATATATATATATATAGTATAAGGATAAATGGAAAACCCTATATTAGGGTGAAAACCGGGGAAACTCTAACTTCCCGAGCTTTTTAGGGTATGAAAATTTTAGGGCCTGTAATATACATAATTCTAAGCATTTTGAGCCAAAAAATCAAAAAAGCGCCGAGCTGTTATTTTTTAAAAAAAATAAAAACCGTTTTTGGGTAACACATGTTAATGGAAAATAACCTGTGTTATTTTCGTGTAACATGTGTTACCTGAAAACTTTAATTTTTTTTTTTTAAAAATCCGCTCGGCACTTTTTTGATTTTTTTGGCTCAAAATGATTAGAATTATGTATATTACATACCCTAAAATTTTCAGACCCTAAAAAGCTCGGGAAGTTAGAGTTTCCCCGGTTTTCACCATAATATAGGGTTTTCCATAGAACCATACCCTATATATATAGGGGAAGTATTGGGAGAAAACCCTCAAAAATGAGAAAACCTTAGTAAACTTAATACTTGGTCCACATTTTGCCACATCACCCATCTCATATTATATTATATTATAAAGGTTATTTAGGTCATTTTATATCCCCCCCCCCTTTTCCAATTTTAAATAATTCCCCCCACCCTATATAAACACATTCTCTCTCCTTCTATCATACCATCACCACCTTCCCTCTCTCTTATTCTCTCATACCACCACCACCACCTGCCACCACCTCTAGCCACAACCTCCGACCACCATCCAGTCACAGTTAATGGGGCAGTGGTCGATGAACATGAAGGTTCACACACACCCGTCTCTCTCTCCCTATCTCTCTCTAAAAAGCATAAGAAACAGATCTATGTAGGATTTTGGTGACCAGGGTGAGGGTTAGAGGGGAGGGGGTTGCGGTGGTTCAATGGTCAGACGAAGGTGAGTGTTTTGGTGGGGGTCCGATGGTGGTTTGAGGGTGGGTCTGATGGTGGTTTGCTCCCTAAATCTTTGGTTTGACTTTTGTTTTGAACGTTGGAGTGTGAAGCATGAAAACAAGAAGACGAGGTAACACACTATCTCTCTGTTCATTCCTTGTCAAGATTATTATTATTATTATTATTATTATTATTATTATTATTATTATTATTATTATTATTATTATTATTATTATTATTATTATTATTATTAGGTTAAAATTTGGGTTTTGTTGAAAACATGGGTTTTTGTTTAGGATTTTTTTTTTTGGTGTTTTTAATGATATTATTGTGAAAAGATGGGATTTTTATGTTGAAAATTTGGGTTTTTGTTAGGAGATGATGCTCTAAAGATGATGATGTTTTTTGGGTTAAGAAGATGATGATGATGTGAAGATGAAGAATGATGGTGTAGTGTGAGTATTTAATCAAATGCTTAAAAGAAAAAAAAACTTATGTCAACCTTTTTGATTTTTTTATTATTAGTTTTTGGTTTATGTTAGATTGGATGTTAAAAAGATCATATTTTTTGAATTGGGTAAGTGTGTTTTTATTGCATATTTTTTTGTTTAAGGTCTGTTAGTTTTAAATTAGGAGCTGAATCTATCCCAATTAACATGTGTTAGGGTTTAATTAACATGTGTTAAATAGCAAATGGGTTTTTATTTTCTTGGTATACTTTTAATTTGTTTCTAATAGTTTAATTAACTTATTTTTTTGTTTCTTGGGTTAATGTGTTTTTATTGCATAATATAACTTGGTATATCACTAATTTTTTTTTTTCAAATATAACTTGACTGTTTATATCTTTTCATAAAAATGTATGTATTTGTATATATTAAAGTAAGGTTTGATTTTGGTGAAGGTTTGAATATTTGTATTGGTGCTTACTGATGTGTCAGGGTTCAATTAACACATGTTAGTGATTCTAGCACATGTTTGTATTGGTGCCTACTAATAAATCTATCCCAATTGACATGTGTTAGGGTTC
Organism: Ambrosia x helenae; assembly: GCA_030844895.1. Taxonomy (NCBI): domain Eukaryota; kingdom Viridiplantae; phylum Streptophyta; class Magnoliopsida; order Asterales; family Asteraceae; genus Ambrosia; species Ambrosia x helenae. Next base: position 25,861 of record JAUTDX010004941.1, on the reverse strand, counting down.
AATTAACATGTGTTAGTGATACTAAAAAGGGTGTATATGGTGCCTACTGATGAATTTATTCCAGTTGACATTTGTTAGGGTTCAATTAACATGTGTCACTGATGCTAACATCTGTTAGTATATGCCCAAGTAACACGTGTTAGGGTTCAATTAACATGTGTTAGTGATGCTAACACATGTTAGTCCAATTAACACCCAAATTGACCCAGTTAGCATTTTCTAGTGATGCTAACACATGTTAAAAATAATTAATGTAGGAGGTTCTATGAACAACCACCGGAGTTCAAGCCGGCTACTCCGCACAAGGATCGACTAGAGATGGAGTGCTAAGGATTGAAACATGAAGCTGAAGATGCCTAATAAAGAATGAAGCATAACGACGAGGTTCAATCAACATGTGTCACTGATGCTAACACCTGTTAGCATATGCCCAACTAACACGTGTTAGGGTTCAATCAAAATGTGTCACTAATGCTAACACCTGTTAGCATATGCCCAACTAACACCTGTTAGCATATGCCTAACTAACTCCTAAATTGACCCAGTTAACATTTTGCTAGTTACAAATGTTTAATTATTAAAAAAAAATTAATGTAGGAGGTTCTATGAACAACCACTGGACTTCAAGTCGGCTACTCCGCACAAGGATTAACTAGAGATGGAGTGCTAGTGATTGAAACAGAAGCCGAAGATGCCTAATTAGGAATGAAGCATAACGTCGAAGACGGCTATTAAAGAATGAAGCATAATGTGTTTTTTTATGTTAGTTTATGATAGTTTTGTATCATCTTTTTAATTGTTTAGATTTATATGAAATTAAATTGTTACACTCAATGTTGATTGCAATAAATTTTTCTATACATGTTTTCTTTTATGTTGATATACTAGTCCAAAATTATCGTGATAATTATCTGAACTAATAACATGTGTCAGTGATGTGTGTGAAAGAAGTTTGTTTGAAGAGAATAAGTAACATCTGTTAAATGGCTCGTGTAGCATACGTTATTAATAAATCTGGATTTTTAAATTAATATATGAAATACGTGGTAGAGAAAAAAGTAGGAGAGAGAAGGTGGAGAGAGAAGATGAAAAGGTGGAGAGAGAATGTGACAAGATGGAGAGATAAGGTGAATCCATTTTACCTTTATACCCTTTTTCTAATATAATACCATTTAATCTCTAGTATTAAAGTCAAGATGGAGAGACAAGGTGGGACCACGCTTCACAACCATTCATCATGCTTGATCAATGGTTGTGGTAAAGTTTATAGAGTTTACTCAAATATTTAGGGTTTTCTCTAAATACTTACCCTATATATATATATATAGTATATGTTTGTCTCTTTGTATTTCTAAAAATCAATTCCTTATATATTTAATGTTTCCAAACATCCCCCAATCCCATTGATTACTGTCATAGAAGAATGAAACGTCAAAACTTTATGGGTATTTTCTACTACAAATACCAACGGGTATTTTTTTTAACAAAATAACGGGTATACCCGATACCCGTGGGTATACCCAATACCTGACGGGTAATTAGCCGACAATACCCGACGGGTATCGGGTCAGGTTTGGTATACGGGTTTATAAACGGGTACGGGTTTGGTATTATCAATATCCTACCCGAACCTGACCCATTGCTATCCCTACATTCAATTGGGGTGTTCCATGTTGAGTAAGTTGAGAAATGATCCCACATTTCTTGAGATGTTCGTCAATCTTTTGACTAAGACATTCACCACCTCGATCATATTTAAGTATCTTAATCGTTCTGGTGAGCTGTCCGTGCTTCATTTTGGTATTCATTAAACTTCTCAAAAGTTTCATCTTTATGCTTCATAAGATAAACACATCCATATCTACTGTAATTGTAAGTAAATGTAACAAAATACCTTTCTCCATTCCTATCCATTGTTCTAAAAGGACCACACACATCAGTGTGTACATTTCCTAATAGATGCTTAGCTCTTTCTACAACATTTGTAAATGGAGCTTTGGTTAACTTGACACATAAACATCACTCGCAATTATCGAAATCATACTAGTTGATGTATTCCAAGATTCCATCAGTTTGGAGAATCTTTAGTCGATCTTCGTTTATATGGCCAAGTCTCCAATGCCATAGATATTTATTGCTTAAGGTAATCTTACTACGCTTACTTGCTATATGGCATAACACATTAGAATTATGGAGGTCTACTTCAAAAACTCCATCTCGGGGACATGATAAACAAAACATGTAGATAATTTTAGAGAAAAATAATCGAAGAATTTTAGAGATGGAGATTGATATTATACAAACCATAGGAAAGTAAAGGCAATGAAAGGAAAGTGATAGTTTAATCCATGAACTTATATACAGATCGATAAAGTAACAATGCACCATGATATAGATAACAGAAGGTAACTAATTTGAAATCATATCACACGACATAAAGATAAGCACACACTATGCATGTAAACCTGAAGTTTTTGATGTCTTCACTAGTAAATTTCTAGTGGCGTCTGCGGGTCGTAGGTGTCTCTACGGGTCGCAGAGGCTTATAAATGCTCACAACTACCAAATCTTTGCAGCCCGTATGGCCCTCTACAAGCCGCATAGGGGGGATTAAGTCTGAATTTTCAGTCTGATATTCGGATACTTCGTACTTTCTAACCCTATACGACTCATAGAGGTCTCTACGGGTCGTATATAGGGTTTAAATGCACCCAACTACCAACCCTCTGCGGCTCGTAGAGGCCTCTATGAGTCGCGAAGATCAGTTGACAACCTGCATATGCAGTCTGGACATTGGATGTTAAGACTGACACATGTATAACGACCCGCAGAGGCCTCTACGGGTCGTAAAAGGTTCAGGTTTTTAGCTCAACAACCCTATACGTCCGGTAGAGGTCTCTACGGGTCGTATAGAGTTGTGTTTTCAGTTGGCATTTATTGCTCTGACACCTCTGCGACTCGTAGAGGCCTCTACGGGACGCAGAAGGTTGTACAGCCCTAAAAAAAAACTCGCCGGTGCAAATAATATCACTGTGAGAAATAATTGTATTCCTTGAATTATTCTCTTGATGATACATCATTATATAAACATAAATGACAACAATCTCTCCCATATTTTAGGAGATTGACTAATTACAATAATCTATATCTCATAACCATAAATACATAAAACATGCCATATATTGGGAGATGCTATTACTCCCCCGCAGTCGAAGCGAAGGGTGGACGAATGCTGAGACTGGTCCGAAAATCATCAAATAAAACACGTGGGAGCCCTTTAGTGAAAATGTCCGCAATCTGGTGACGAGAGGGCACATGAAGAACTCGAATGCAGCCCTTTTGAACCTGTTCGCGAACAAAATGTATGTCCAGCTCGATGTGTTTGGTACGCTGATGCTGCACCGGGTTGCCAGAGAGATAGATGGCACTGATGTTATCGCAGTATACGAGAGATGCACGTGAGATAGGATGATGAAGCTCAAGTAGGAGATTGCGAAGCCAACATAATTCAGCAACCACATTAGCTACCCCGCGATATTCGGCCTCTGCACTAGAGCGGGAGATAGTAGATTGACGCTTCGAAGACCAGGAGATCAAGCTATCACCAAGATACACACAGTAGCCAGAAGTGGAGCGACGAGTGTCGGGGCAACCTGCCCAATCAGCATCTGTGTAGGCCCGAAGTGACAATGACTGAGCAGGACTGAGATGAAGACCAAATTCGGAAGTGCCCTGAAGATATCGGATGATTCGCTTTAGCGCATTCCAGTGTGTGACACGAGGAGCGTGCATGTGAATGCAAATCTGCTGTACTGCATAGGAGATGTCTGGCCGGGTAAAAGTCAAATACTGAAGCGCTCCAGCCAGACTGCGATATAATGTGGTATCCTCGAATAGCGGTCCTGTGTCAGCAGACAGTTTAGACTGGGTATCCACGGGAGTAGCACTGGGTTTACACGAATCCATGGCGGCCCTGTGTATGATGTCACGAGCATAAGACTGCTGAGAAAGAAACATCGTGTCCCCGGAGCGAGTAACCTGTATGCCCAAAAAATACGAGAGAGGGCCCAGGTCCTTCATAGCAAATTCACCTGCAAGAGTATGTATAAGGTGATGCCGAAGACGGTCAGTGGAAGTCGTAAGGATAATATCATCAACATATATAAGGAGATATGCGATGTCGTGGCCATGCTTGTAGACAAAAAGAGAGTTGTCCGACTTGCTCTGGCGAAATCCTTGAGAGGTGACAAAGTCAGTGAACCGCTGGTACCAGGCGCGGGGGCCTGCTTGAGCCCATAGAGAGACTTCTTAAGTAGACAGACATGATCCGGGTAGTCATGGTGGCGAAAACCAACGGGTTGGTGCATGTACACGGTTTCCTCCAAATTGCCGTGAAGAAAAGCGTTCGTGACATCCAGTTGGTTGATTTTCCACGATTTAGCTAGCGCCAGAGAAAGAACTAAGCGAATGGTGGCCGGTTTCACAACCGGGCTAAAAGTTTCTCCACAGTCAATCCCCTGTTCCTGCTTACGACCATCACACACTAAACGGGCTTTATAGCGCTCAAGACTGCCATCCGACCTGTACTTATGCTTAAATAACCACATGCATCGTATAATATTCATATCGGGTGTGCGAGGTACAAGTTCCCAAGTCTTATTTTTAATAAGTGCACTAAACTCATTGGTCATGGCAGTGTGCCACTCTGGAGTGGACAAGGCAACCTGTGGGTTTTTGGGAATAGGTACAACGGTGGCAGTGTGTAGGCTAAAAGGGTGTTTTGGTTTTGTGATGCCGCTCATAGAGCGAGTGTGAATGGTACGCACAGGTGGAGGAGGTGGTGGAGTGGGAATAGGAGAGGCGGTGGGGCTGTTGAGTGGAAGTGGGTCTGTGGTGGGGTTGGGTAAAGGGATTGGGCTGGTGAGAGGTGGGCCTGATGTGGAGGGAAAGGTAGTCGTGGGCTGGTCAGGCGATGAGGGAGCCGGGGTATTTGGGCCAGGGGTGATTTGGGTCGTGGGGTTATTGGGGGGCGGATGTGTACTGGAGGGAGATGAGGCATGGGATGGAGTTGATGGGCTGGTAGGTGAGAGTGGGCCAGTGGGGTGGGGGCCGGTAGGGGAAACATTTGGTTGTGGGCCTGGACTCGATTGATCAAGTGAACCAGGAGGGGATGGGTGAGAAGCAAGGTGGTCCCAAACTAGAGGGTTGATAGTTGGGTTAAGGAACTCGTAGGAGGGAGGTGAGGTGGGAGTTTGAATGTGGTAGGGAAAAATGGTCTCCTCGAAATGGACATGACGGGAGATGATTATTTGGTGGGTAGTGAGGTCAAGACATTTATATCCACGATGGTTAGGAGGGTAACCAAGGAAGACACATGGGTTTGAACGGTAATTTAGTTTGTGTATAGTGGTGGATGGGGTGAGAGGGTAACAAAGGCATCCAAAAACACGAAGATGTTCGTATTCGGGAATGACACCGTATAGAAGGGAGGTGGGTGACCGATATTTATAGGTTTTGTTGGGAAGAATGTTGAGGAGATAGGTGGCGGTTTCAAGAGCATGATGCCAAAAAGACGGTGGCAAAGATGCTTGGGCGAGGAGGGTACGGATCATGTTATTAATTGTACGGATTTTCCGTTCGGCTTTTCCGTTTTGAGAGGAGGTGTAAGGGCATGAAAAACGGAATTGCATACCATTCGTGTGACAAAATGTGTAAAAATTATTATTGGTATATTCTTTACCATTGTCACACTGTAATTGTTTAATGGTACGCTCAAATTGTGTGCGGACGAGGTTGTGAAGTTGGGTGAAGGTGTGAAAAACTTGGGATTTATTGGCAAGGGGAAAAGTCCAAAGAAAATTTGTGTAATCGTCTAAAAATAATATGTAATATTTGTGACCCCCGGTACTAAGTACGGGTGAGGTCCAAAGATCACTATGCAATATATCAAATGGCAAATGAGTGGCATTAACAGAATCATAAAAAGGTAATCGTACACTTTTACCAAAAATGCAAGACTGACACAAAGTTTTATTACATTTGCCATAATTAATGAAAGACGATAACTTTAAAGATTGCAACAAATTTTCTCCAGGATGTCCTAATCTTTGATGCCAGCGATCTTGAGTGGTGGTGGTGAGGGCCGTTGGTTGAGTAAGCGGAAGTGGTTGTGTAAGCGGGTAAAGATCGCCAGTGCTGTTGCATCTAAGGATAGGCGCCCGAGTTTTGAGATCCTTCACAAGAAAACCAAAAGGATCAAACTCAATAGAAACCAAGTTATCAGTCGTGAGACGACGGACTGAAATTAAGTTTTTAATAATGTTAGGTGCATAAAGGACATTATTGAGTTTCAAAGGTGGAAAGGGAGGTGGTAGGGTCTGGTTGCCTTGGGCCAATACAGGGATCGACATGCCATTACCAACAATAATATTTTTATTAGTACACGTATTAAAATTAGACGGGGAATAAATACCTTGCTGGTTTGCTGAATGAGACGAGGCGCCAGAGTCCATTACCCCGTGGTCAGGTGGGTTCAGCGAGAGTGTGTACAGAGCCTGCTCGATGTCCGTTGGTGTGTACCCGGTGATGTGGGCCTGATCAGGCCTGGAGCCCAAAATGCCTGGGCTGTTGCTTGCTGGACGCGCAGGATAAGGACAAGGGGGGTGGGCTTGACTTTGGGCCTGTGGTTGAGAGAGGTGAGATGGGCCTGCATTATTTAAAACCGATGACCACTGCTGGGCCGTCCAATTGGAAGGGAAAATTATGTAAGGGTGATTAGGTTGAGGTGAGTTTTGAGAGGTGTTTGAGGGGCGGCGGCCAGAGGGTCCTTTTCCAGTGCCCGAGTTTCGCCTGTTCCGGCCACCGCGTGGGCGTTCAGAACTGTAGGACGGAGCCGAGGCAGCCGGAGAAGGAGTGTGGTTGACTGTGGTGGCGGCCAAAGCAGTGGAGGCAACCTGTGACGATCTGGCGAGTTGAGATTTTTTCTTGGTTTCTTCCAAGTTAAACGAGATCGAATATCGCTAAACCGGGGAAGAGGGTATGTGTTCTGCAGCACGGTGGATATCCCGTCGAATTGCTCAGTGAGTCCGGTTAAGACTTTGATGACAAGAATGTGGTCTTCAACCGGAGCACCAACGCTTTCCAACTGATCGGCGAGATGTTTGGCTTGTTGAAGGTATTCGGACATGGATGAAAAATTGGCAAGGTTGAGGTTGGCAAATTCTTGGCCGAGGAAGATGGCACGCATGGTTTTGTTATCGTTGAACTCGTTTTGAACCAACATCCATGCTTCATATGCAGATTGACCGGGACGCAGAATAATGTGGAGGAGCGGTTGAGAAATAGTGGCATAGATCCACTGGAGTACTATGGCGTCAAGACGCGACCATAGATACTCGGCAGTGACGGCGGCTGCTGTCTTTTCCGCATCAGAGGAGGCGGACGCAGCAGGTGTGGGACGAGGTAACAGGTGCTCGTGCACCTCGTAAGCACGGCAGTGGACCTGAAACAGTGTCGACCACATGGCATAGTGTGGGGAGTCTTTTTCAAGAACAAGTGGGACATGGGTTTTGATATTGGTGACCGCGAGGGCCGGGTGTAGAGAGGAGGCCATGGGAAAAAGAGGAGAGTGGGAGGATGAAGATTAGCAGCGGTGAGGTGGGGCTGCCGGACAAGAAAGGAGTCGACGGCAGGGAAGATTGAGGTAGGGTTAGGGATAGGATCAAAAGGCTATTGATACCATGTGAGAAATAATTGTATTCCTTGAATTATTCTCTTGATGATACATCATTATATAAACATAAATGACAACAATCTCTCCCATATTTTAGGAGATTGACTAATTACAATAATCTATATCTCATAACCATAAATACATAAAACATGCCATATATTGGGAGATGCTATTAATCACCCTTTCTAGTTACCACCTATAAATCAGGTACTGGTTACCAAACACTTTAGTGTAGTGTAATCTAAACAACTCTTGTTTTGTATGTTTTTGTGCGCAGTGTCTCATAGAAATTAGATATTAAATCTTTTTGGTGAAAGTGACATGAGAGTATGCAAGTCAAAAGAAAAGTTTAAGAGCTAGAGATGAATAGAACCTTGTCGGAAGAGCGGCTCTATAATAATTTTTTTTTTTTGAAAGGTGGCTCTATAATAATTAAAAGATAAAATTTCATGGAAATAATTTTCAAGCAAAACATTAAATACATTTTAGGTAACGCAGTTCATTACTAACATCACTTAATCTTGTACATGCAACTTTTCATCAAGCTAATTGTGGTTTTTTTTTTTTTTTTTTTTTTGTATATGTTTATAATAAACTTTTAACACAAAAGTCAATAAGTAATTAATGATTTATATATTATTAAACATTATATTTAGACATTTTAAATATGTACACCTTAAATATGTTTACTTATTGTTTTTTTATCTTATATATATAGTTGTTAATTAATTGTTTCTTAACTAATTTTGATTAGTTCAGCAGATGAAAATTGGAAGATTTCTTGATAATACAGCTTAAAACTATCGATGTAATTTGGTCGAAAAAAGATACATAATCCATGGATTAAAGATACTCTAACTAGCTAGTATGTTTTATTTTCTTTCCCTATTCAGGTTTCTTTTACTAGACTCCAAAATTTATACTAGAATTAAATAAGCATTTAGCATGAAAACTATAGCTAAATATCTAAATCATTCTTGTGGCATGATAAGGAAGATAAACGTATTAATCATCAGTGGTGGAGCTTGAACTTTTATATGGCGAGGGTAGAAAATCACTAGATCCAACTTTACGCAAAATCAAATGAAATCGCTATGGGTCGGACTCGATATATACTAAATTTTTGGATGAAAATGGGGAAATTTACACTACTGAAGTACCGAGCGAAAAAAAGGTAGAGGCCGAGACAACCGCAAGCCCTTCTTATGCTTCACACCAGTTAATCATACCAATACTTAATTCAAATTTTACAATAAAAAATATTGTTATTTTTTTTCTTTCTTTAGAGCATTCACAACCCACCCATCAAACCTTCCCCCATCTTTAAAATTTAAAAAATCCTACTAAAAACACACTACAACCCATCCACCATTTTATACCCTATCTTTATATTATGAAAATTTGTTATCATAGCTTTTCATATATAAAAAGCTACTATTCATCCTCCATCAAATTATTGTGAGTGTATGAAAACGAGAAATATAATAAAATATGTGTTTGTGAGTAAGATAAAGATAAAAATGGTGGATGGGATGTGGGAAGTTTTTTAAATTGAGAGACAAATTTTAAAAAGTATGATTTTTTAGTTAAATTATAGGGTAAAAATGGTGGATGGGATGTGAATGCTCTTAGTGAACCACTCAAGCTGTTTTTCACAACAGCTGAAATGGACAACAAAAGCAACCCTAACGAGCTAACCACCTCCACCACACTATATCCCTCCTCCGGACCCCCCTCTCCATCACTAAAAACACACACACACATGTAGTAAAAGAATTTAAAGCATGTATGTGTATGGTCAAGCCACCAAGAGTTGCTGTCAGACTAAAGCTCTTTTGGCCACTAGTACCCTTCAGTCACGTGAAGTGGCACAATAAGTTGTGCTTCCTATCCATTCACTTAATCTTAGTTCTTAACAAGCTTTAACCTTAGTTGTTAACAAAGGCCAGCCCTATTAATTATTGATCATTATGAGGGAAAATGAGCCTCTCTTTCTCTCACCTTGAGTATATATATGTCTATAGCTCTATGATGACATCTATAGCATGCTTCCCAATCTTTCTCAAGGTCCAAATTCTTAATGTTTCTATGAATCTTCATACTTCAATCTCTCTTTATATATGTACCTTCCTTTTCATGCTTTCTCATGTCTAAGAATTTTGTTTAATGTAGTGAAATAATCCTTTCATTGTCAAGCTTCCATTTAGATCTCTTTTTGGTAATATTATTTAGATTGGTATGTTGCTTTCTAGAGTGTAAAGATAAGAGAGATGTATCCCTCTTTGAACAACAATGATAACTTCTGTTCAACAACCCCTCAAGAACTCTATCATGCTCCATCTTTTTCTTCCTTTGTCCTTCCATCTCCTGTTTACATTCCATTAGAAGATGAAGCTGTGTTCTGTGAGTTCTTCCAACAACAAGAGTTTTTCTCCAATGATCATAACCATAACATTAATGTAGCTCATGAGATGCCTAATAATGTGGAGTCAACCATGGGAGATTGTAGAAACAACAATGGAAAAATTGCAACAAACAACGATGGAGATGATGATTATCGCGATAATGACAGTCCAAGGAAGATACCTTCTAATAGAGACCGGCATAGCAAGATCAACACGGCTCGAGGTCCTAGAGACCGAAGGATGAGGTTGCCCCTTGATGTGGCTAAAAAGTTGTTTGGGTTGCAAGACCTTCTCGGGTTTGATAAGGCCAGCAAGACTGTTGATTGGCTGCTTACGGAATCAAAAGCCGCGATTCTAGATCTCCTTCCTGACCGTAGCTGCAGCTTTATGGATGTATTTAACGATACATCTTCGACTTCAGAATGTGAGGTTGTGTCTGGATCTTGTGATCAGTTTATGGTCAAGACTGGAGATGATCAAGGCGCAACAACAAAAAATAAGGCAAAGTCTTGTTCTGGAAGCAGCAAAAAACAGAAAGATAAAACTACTAGAGCAAGAAAATGTGCATATTTTCAACACCCTCTTGCTAAAGAAATAAGGGTAAGGGCAAGACAAAGGGCAAGGGAGAGGACAATCCAAAAGCAGAATAACCATAGCCATGGTGTTGGTCAAGACTCAACATTTAGACCGTTTCGAGATCAAGAAATGGATGAAGATGTAAACCAATTAGGATCTTGGAGTACCATCCAAGGAACTCAGTGTCAGTTAATCGATCAATTTAATGATCAAACGAGCTCAAATTTACAATTTAACGAAGGATTTGTTGGCGAAAATTCTTCCTTGTCGGCGACTAGCAGTTGTACGCCTTCCTACCTTTTCGATTATGACAATAGTTCTGGACTAACGGACGAGGTATTACTATTGTTTCAATTAATTATCATGTAACTTAATTACTGGCTAGCTAGAAGTACTAGATTTGAACTCTAGTAGGAGTTAACTTTTTAATGAAAATGACTTGTTGATTAATTCCAATGTAAATTAATTTAAACCAGCTTCTTGTAATTTCCTTGCAGCATCAGTTTAATGATTTACAGATAAGAGAAAAAGCATGGGAAGGCTAAAACACCTCGGGTTCTCCTTTCTTAGGGTTTTTTGATGCAATATGTCATATAGTCATGTACTTATGTAGATGTTCCTAGATTGATATCGGTTGTAGGATAACTAATGTAACAAGTTTGAACTGCTTTAGCGATTATTAATTATGAATCGTGTGCTACCTGTATTAATCGAGCTTCTCTTATACCTATCCTTTTTTCAATATTTCTTGGGTTCTTGCATCTTAGTGTTTGATGCTTGATATGAAGAGATCCATCAATATTTCTTTTACTAGTTATGTATACATCTTTCCTGATTTGTATTCTTTCCTAAACATTCACTTAAACACTGATGCTTGCGCTTACAGGATTGGATAACCATTGATCAATGCAAGTAGTACATGTGTAGTGTTTTACCTATTAACATCGAATCTTTAGGAGATTTGAATTAACTTTGTTAGCTTGGTTGTTGAGTAGTCCGAGTCCTTTGTTGTTGCTTTCTCTTTTTAAACATTGTTGAGCTAGTTGTTTATTATATACACTCTCATTTTATCGAAGACGTACTTTTAAGTTCTTTTCTTGTTCGTCACAATCTTCTGTACAATGCAAATGGTTTATACAATATTGGTTTGCAATATTTCCATGTCTTCTATGCTTAATTGTTTTGAACAATTTCACACACCAGAGAGTGTCCAATAAGAAAATAGGAAGTAATCGGTGCACAATACCTATCACCCATCCATAGACGAATTTGGGCCTGTTCATCCATCCATAGACGAATTTTAGTTGCTATTTGCTTAATGTTTACATCGCTCATATATTACTTGTTTGTTTGTACTTGAGGAAATGTGTATCTATGGTCGTGAACAACGTGCACCTACATCTTTCCATGCTTTTATGTTTCTTTCCTTTTGGATGTTAAAAATATTTTCGAATGTATTATTTGTAATATGCATCACGCTTGAACTTCGGCCAATTAGCTAGGTTTCAAACTCATCTATGGATTGTTTAATTGGATCATCATTAAACATACCTACTTCCTTTGCTTATAGCGTTTGTTAGGTTGCTTAACCAATCCATTGCTAATTTTTTTTTGTCACATCAATAACTCAACCTTGAGTTAGGGGTGTTCAAAATTCGATTCGGATTCGAAAAATTCGAAATTCGACTTAGTTCGCTTCGATTACCAAGAATTCGATTCGATTAATAAGAATTGGAATTCGATTCAATTCGAATTCGAGTCCAGCAAATCGAATATGAATTTATGATTTTAAATTTGATTTGATTCGAAATTCGAATAAAAACTGTATATGTATATTTTCTTAAATATATATATACACATTATTATATACACAAATATACACGTTGAAAAAAAGAACTTCTAAATTTTGGTTAAAATCTAAGAATCCATAGTCTATACAATTTTTACCATAGCCATATATTACATATTTACCTTATAGATCATAAAACTCTAACAAACTATACTCTGTACTATTTTTACTATTCCCGTTTTTGACATATTGTTGTTTATCAATTTTGTAAATTTATATTTTATATGTTAAAATAATGAGTTTATGTTAGTTTTAAAACTAAAAGTAAAACAATTTATTATTTATAGTAAATTTGAATTAAATCGAATTTATTCGAATTCGATTCGAATTCGAATTCGAGTTTCTTATTCGAATCGAATACGAATTCAGATAAAAATATTAAAAATTGGAGAAATTCGATTCGAATAATTCGAAAAATTCATTATTCGATTCGTTGAACACCCCTACTTTGAGTCCAATGACAAGGCCTATTCTTCTCCGAATTAAATAATATAAACTAAGCAATCTTTATTCAAAATAAAAGGTTATTAGATGCATTTTCTTGGTAACTATAACCCAATATTAATGACCATGCAACATATTGAAATATGTAATCTCTTTCATAACAAGGACACCAAACAAAGCCTCATTAGATCTTAGATATACATGATATGGCGGAAGACAAAGTATGTCACAAATTGAATTCCATTCAACAAAAATATAAAGGTTTCAAGCGCTAAAAGTCATAAAAGTGCGCATGTCTTATCGTACAAACAATAATGCTTGAGTTAGATGGTGTTTTATATGAAAGTGTTTAATTGCTAGAAGAGAATCAATATCTTTTGGCACTATATATAATACAAACTGAAGGTACATGCTAAAGTAAAACTGAAATGAAAGCACACAATAATTAGAGTTGTGTATGTGTGATTGTCATGCAGGCTCTCCATAGTACAAATTTATATGGTGCTAAGGGCCTCCTTGTATCTATGTATATCTAAATGTTTGGAAGCAACCCTAGAACCAATTGTCCATTGTGGTCCTGGAGGTAAGTGGTCAAGATGTCAGTCCAAAAGGAAGTTACACCACTAGGTTTCTTGTAGATAGAATAATAGAGAGAGAAAATTTTGTGTATACCTATAGATAAAGGCGGCATGTAAATATGGTAAGTAAAAAATAGTGTTTCACATGGTCATTGTATGTAATGGTCGGCTACATTTTTCAAGAAATATGTACTTGTGCAAAACTAGCACACGGCAATGGGTTTCAAGTCAAGAATGTGTGATTGAACTAGAAGCCTATAATTAAGATCATTACAATGTTTTAGAAAAGATATAGGAACAATTATTACTACTCAGTTTGCAAGAATGAACTTCTATTTAACATCTTAATTCGTGGCTTCTATCATGTGGCAAAGGCGCAAAGCATTAGTTCATGGTGTAAAATCTCTCCGATTTATACCTTTGAGATGGAAGATTTGTTACAAATACATAAGCATGTTAGTGGATCAAAAATAGAGCAAAAAAGGTTACATTAGATTGGAATATGTGGAAATGCTTCCTTATAGCTCCTTGCTAGTAGGAATTTTGGTTGTTTTTATAATGATATCTACTGTTCCAAAATAAAAATAACATCATAATTGTATTGTTCTTGTTAGTTTTGATCTTTGTCTTACCTACAAGTTACACAACGTATCGTACATATATACCAGATATTTTGCTCTACTTTAGCATCAGTAATGTACTTTTTGGATCCATTAAATAAATTATGTACGTTTGACAATGCTTCTTTGTCATCTTCAAGAAATTGTTATGATTGGCTCAAATGTTGTAAACTAGTCAACAATAGAAGCGCATTATGATTTGGGAAAATCACACTGTTTAATTGACTCACTAATTTTTACCAAAATAAATAAAGTTATAGGCTAAGCTTTAGGGATTTCACCAAAAACTAGAGACTCGGAATAAGACATGTGTTCAGTTAGCTAATATATAGAAGTCACCTTCAACCACTTATATTCTGCACCTAAGACATAACGGCTACCAGCAAGGGAATTAAAAACGTCTGGTTCCTGCTCAGCTTGCAACCTGCTTGAGCTACTTATTTACCCTAAGTTCTAAGTTCTAGCCGTCTCTACATCCTCTCCCTAAAGTCTAGCCATCTCCTGTCTTAATAATTTTCCACCTAAACTAGTGCCGTCTACATTTTAGCCATCACCATACGGCTTCCCTAATCTCTAGACGTCTACTACAATTTAGCCTAAACTAGTGCCGTCTACTAAAACTTATTAATTGATTTTGCAAAATCAAAGGTTAAACTAGATTTTATTTTGAAATGGTTGAATTTACTTATGAAACGGCTAAAAGTAATACACAAGGCTAAAAATTGTTTGGGATGGAAACATGGCTAGAAGTTAGGGAATTTGGGAGAAAAATCTCCAAGGTTTTGGGACTGCCACTTTGAAACTGGCTATAACTAGGACATGGCTAACTCGTAGGGGGATGACATTAGAGGGATAAAATGGGCTAACGTCTAGGGGGATGGAAACATGGCAACAACTTAGGGAATTTGGGAGAAACGTCTAAGGTTTAGGGAAGCCCTTTTGAAACGGAAGCCGAGCCGTTTGAAGCCATACAAAACCAAAACGTCTAAAGCCATTTGAAATCTAATGGCTAAAAATTTGAGGAGTTAAGCCGTGATAAGCCGATTCAGTATAATGTCAGACACATCTATATATACTTTGTGTTAGTCAAATTTGGAGAGATTCTATTGGTTAAAAAGTATTGGTCCACCATTTCAACCCGTCTATCTTTTAGCCTCCTATGTAATTGGTCCCTAAACTCTAGCCGTTAATAATGCTTATCTATACTACTTACTATATAGTGGATGCTAGACGGGTAAAGTTGTCATTTCATGTTTATACATAAGGGCACAATTGTAATTTCATTAAAATGACAAGACAAATTTAATACAACAATTAAATTCTATTGATTAATGGCAAAACAAAAAAGACAACAAATTAATGGTTATGAATACAACAATTATATTCTATAGTTGAAGGTTAAAAAAAGGGCAAAAACAAGAAACAAAAAATTAGTTTGTATAACATTACACCGTTCACAATTTTAAACCTCTATATTTTGTACATCTTATCTACACTAAATTACCCACAAACAAACTCATATGTTCGTTATATAATTCTTGGAATTAGCCCGTGGAGATTGACAAACAACTAGCAAGAATTCACTTTATCCATCATGCTTTTGGGTAACAACATAATGTTCTTTTTTTAATCAATAATAGAGGATAAATTTGATTAAGTTATAAATTGGTTTGAATATCTATAATATAACAGGCAAAATTAATAGGTGGAATATGGATGTTTAGCGTGATTGTTTTTGGGTTATTCAGGTTATTTAAATTACAATTTGATTTATGTTTGTATAAATTATATATATATATATATAGGGTTGGGTTAAATTAAAAACCCTCACGAGTTGTGAAAACCCGAGAAAACCCTATGTAAAAACATTTTTTTTTTCTGATTTTTTCAGAATAGCTTTTATATTCAATTTTATTAGTTTTGGCAAAAAAAAATCAAAAAAGCGCCGAGTAGATTATTTGTTACACATATGTGTTACGTAATTTTTTTTATGTGTAACAACAAAAAAATTTATGTAACATCTGTGTTTCGTAATTTTTTTAAAAAAAATCTATTCGGCGCTTTTTTGATTTTTTTGAGCCGAAACTCATACAATTAAGTATACAAGCTATTCTAAAAAAATTAGAAAAAAACAATGTTGTTACATAGGGTTTTCACGGGTTTTCACAACTCAAGAGGGTTTTCACAGGATACTTAGCCTATATATATATATATATATATATATATATATATACACGTACTTACTTTTTATAAAAGAAATTCAAGTTATATATCATTCAATTTGAATTATCAGGTCGAATCGGGTCGAAAATCATAAATTTGACCAAACGCAACAATGCAACATCCAAACGCTGTGCAACACCGCCGCAACGCGCGGGCTCGTGCTAGTTTTGGTAAAATTAAGGTGGTGGGTCAATGTTTATTCTTGTGATTTTCCCATATAATTTTAGGGCGTTTTTCACAATGTTAGGTTCACGACAGCGCACAAACTTTTGATCACAAAAGGATATAGTAGTTCACCCTCTTTAACATTCCTTTAATGATTATCCATGATTAATTAATTTTATATATTATTAAAAAAATGCATAGAACATTTTATTTAAATTTTAAAAAAAACATAGAATATAAAAATAGCATAACAAGTAAAAAAAGAATATTTCACTCGTCATCATCATGAAGACCATATCTAATTTTGATTCGTTCATGCATGCAACTTCACAGTTAGTCGTTGCACTCTTGAAGTAGTAGGGATGTATTTGGACAAAATTTTATGATTAACTTGTCATTTGTCGATCCTTTGTTAATTGTAAGGCGTTCTTGTCATTCTAATCATTTTTTTCTATTCTGTAAACATTGTCTTCCAATGTTTGTTAATGCTACTAGTCTTTGGTTCGTTTTTCTAGACTGGTCGTTGTATTCGACAAAGGATAGTGAAGAAGTTTTTTTTTATCTGTGCCTTTTTACCCCTTCTTCCCGATCAAACGTGGGAGTTCTTCATAGGTTGGTTGATTATTTTCTTCATACCCGTCCTCCGTCTCGTTCAAGTCAATATTAACTCGAGTGTTCAAAGATTGGCTCGCGTCTTGGGCAGAAGGCGAAGATTTGGACTTCTTTGAATTTCGAGTGTTTGGTAGCGGGACAAGATGTAATTTTGAGCTCTTCATTAAAAGATTTCAACGTTAATATAGGTGAACGGATCCTTTTTTGCTGGGAATCCTACCAAAGCTTCTTGTTAAATGTGAGCGTCGTCTTGCACACTATCCCTACCATTTATCCCTACCATTGCATTACCACTTATAGATGTTGTACTAGGATACGTTAATCCTTATATCCCTCCAATTACACGTTATTTGAACCTTAGTAAGTTAGTCATTCAAATTTTTTTATTTGGGTAAAAAACTTGTCCATAATTCTAGCCCAAAAGTCGTTTACTTCTTGAAGGTTTGCTAAAAATATATTAACAAATAATTGTTTTCATGTAAAACAAAAAAAGTACGTTTAACAATGTATATAAAGTATTTAAAAGTAAAATTACTAACAAAAAATTATAATAATATAAAACAAAAAAATAAATATTAACCAATTTTAGGCTTGTCGATCCACACACGAGCCAAAGCAAATTATTCTATCGATGATCATGACCTATGCGTTTTTTTTTTTTTTTTTTGTCTTCGGCTTGTCGTCATCTATTTCTTATGTGATCTTTTCCTAGATTATGATGTTCCCACTTTTTCGGTGGCGTCTTGTGCACCACCTCACTTTGTGACTTGGGGAAAGTAAAGGGTTGTGATGTTGGAGCTTGTTGTTGAAAACCCATAACATTTTGTTTAAAACCAAAGACATTTATAGGCATGTTTTGTATCATGCTAAAAAGGTTGTGATTTAGAATGTCGGCGTCTTCAAAAAATCTAGATTAATCGGATAATTAACCGACATTTGATTGGTTGGCGTGTTTGTGGTGTTTGGATAGTTTTTGGCTTGTAACGTGATCCTAAGTTGGGATGGAATTGGTTTCCATATAGATACATCTTGGCTATAATTAGGTGAGTAAAATTCGTAAGAATATAGTTTTAGAGTATAAAGATTTGTGAATATAATTTTGTGAGTAAAATTGGTTAAATACATTGGTTCATTTAGTGTGAAAACTAAAGGAATGTTTGACGGTCCAATTTCTTGAAATTGGCAAAGCTCATTCATGATTCAATATATCACGAGCACCCGAACCATGTGAACTCTAGGGGGGGGGGGGGGGGTTGCGGCATGAAATGGTGGTGTGAATAGAGGCACTCATGCCCCATTACACATGGCCTTAAGAAAGGAAACATAAATTTGTATTGGCATGTTTCGTATTCATCAAAATTCATGTCTAGTATTGATGTGCTAAATGCGGTTTATAGATAATAAACTAGACACCTAGTAATATAAAATTGATTGAACTAAACTAGACGACATGACAGGAAAGTGTACCAATGAATGCAGTACAGACTAAGTAAGTCTGAATAACGAACCCACAAGACACAATTAGTTACACTATGGATATGAAATTTAAACTAAAGTACTCTACAAAGCAGATTCCTCCCAGAAGTCCAAGTGGTCCCTCCCAGGATAAAGTAGTTCCTCATGGATTCATGCTTTAAGAAAAGTAGTGAAACTCACCTTAGGTTGCGTTGAGCTATAATCCAAACTCTCCAAGAAAATAGGTGACCCGCTAACGACACCCTATTACAAGTTTGCCTATATAAGTAAATGTTCATGTAATTTTAACGTAACCCTTTTTTCCAAAAAGTTCCATTATTCTAAGTGTTAGTGTTACTCTAGTGTGACCACATTCAACAAGTTGACTGATATACGTTAAATTATACATATATAAATCCCCGATTAAACTCCCAAATTACTCGTTTACGACCATAATTGCACAAATTTGGCACTTAATTGCTTTGTATTGTTATTGCAGATCTTAAACGACACCCCAAAGACAAAGTCGAAGAAAACGAACGAAATCTGGAAGAAACGGACATTTCCAACAACTTCTGAGTGACACTGACACTTGTGCACGGTCGTGCACAAGTCGGCACTACCGTGCGGGTCAGACTGACTCGGCAACTAAAGGCTGCACTGCCAGTGCAACAGGCAGTGCGACTCGGATTCTCGGAAAACCAAGTCTGCACTACCGTGCAGGCTCACCAGCAAACCGTGTAGGCCTATTTTTTCGGATGCATTGTCAGTGCACAAGGCAGTGCAACCATGTTCTCGAGTACCTCCTGATCAGCACTACCATGCAAGATTTCTGCACGACTGTGCGATTCCCAAGATATTTTCAAAGACCAAGTAGTCCACTTGCCTGTCACATCAGTGACGTCACGATCAAAATAAAGTGCACGGTCGTGCGGCTTTTTGAGATTTGTTTAAATACAGGGTAGAACCTACTGATCAGTGATTGGGTATTTTGTGGCGATTTTGGGCAATTTTCTGGAGCTGTAAGCTGTTGTGAAGCCGATTAACTAGCTTGGGAAACAATCGAATACCATTATCATCATCCAATCCATCATAACCTTGCTTGTTTATGATTTGATTCTTGTTCTATTATTATATCAAATCTGATTTTGATGCTTTGTTATGTTGTTATGAGTAGTATTTGTAGACCTACGGTTAAAAACAATAGTGTACATTAGTTATTAACAACCTTTGTATGTTAATCGTATTATGTATGAATTTGGTGTTCTTCATGTTGAATCTTGATGAACATATTTGCAAGCAGGTTTTCTTATTGTTAGATTCGTGGCTATGTTCGTATGGCTGTAATGATTATTGTGTTGTGTTAGTCAGATACATGTTGAAAAACCGTCTGATTAATCAATCAGTAGTGAACTAGTTAACTTGTTAATGTGTTCACACCATGAAACTGTAACCGGGTATTGCTTTGGTTAAAGTCAGGCGAATAATAATCAGGAATGTTTATCGACACGTAAAAAGGTCTTAATCGGCTTAATGGTGTTCTTACTAATCTTTGACACGGTTGATAATCTTTGTTAGTTATTTTGGTAGAAATGGCGACCTCAGTAGATTTGTGTTCCAAGTTAGTAAAATAGAATAGTTTGTGATATGCTCTACTTTATGCTAGTCTAGGTGGTTGTATTGTGTATTCGGTATGGCTTTCCTTGATTAGTGTGGTTAGAAAACTTCTAACGGATGACTAACTTATATTTAGAAGATTTGCATGAGATTATATCAATAGCTCGCTAATGAACAATTTTAGGTGGTTAACGTGTGATTAGCGTGTTAGCTTTCCGGAAAAGTTGTCATGTTTGGATTCCCGAAAGGGATATTAATTGTCTAGAAATGGGAATGTTGATCTCGCGCCTTTACTTCATATGTTATGTAATTGACATGTTTGGGTTGTTATTATAGTAGATATATATATATATATATATATATATATATATATATATATATATATAGGGTAGGGATCATACGAGAACCAACTTTATTGTGAGAACCATGAGAACCAATGTGAACATGGGCTATTATTGTAAATAACTCTCAACCCAACCCAACCCAAAACAAAACAACCCTATCTTCATCCTCTACCTCCTTTCTCTTTCTACCTCCCATCCCAAAAAAAAAAAAACACAGTAACCTTCTTCTTCTTCCCATCATCAACCTCTTCCTCCACCATCCTCTTCGGCACCACAACAACCGGCTCCTCCAACACCGGTGTGGACAAAATCTAGCATCATTCACGATGACAAAAGTCAACTAAATCTAATCCAGTGGCTAATATTATGGTTTCTCTAGATGCTATCCTACATTCCTACTCCTTGAAATCAGTTTCATTGGTTATTATCCTTCTAAATCAATTAAATATTTATATTTTATGTGATTGGAAACGAAACTGGATGACGCATAGACGCAACGGTTAAACAATTCAATCACAGCATCTTATTATTCGATCTCCGCCACACCAAAACGATGACGCATCCGATTAACACAGTAAACGACGTCGTAAAGTACCGTCAACAGCTCTCGATTCTCCATTATCCTCGCTAACATTTGTGGTATTTTCGATTCTACTGTTTCCGATGATCCCGATGCCTTAGATGTGTCGAAAACGTTGCCGTTTAGAAGTGAGGTCATTAGATCCAACGGTAAGATCTTATAGGAGGATGAGACAACAGAAATGAAAAGTATGTATTTTAAGTTTTCACAACTAGATGAGGTTAAAGAATATCTAATGTTTATTACAATTTTTATGAAGTTTAGTTATCATATGGTATATCTGACAATAATAAAAAATTGTATGTAGTCCTAAAAACATCTTTTTCCTGTCATTTTAATTAGAGTTGTTTTATTGATGTTTTAGATCCTTATGTCTTGTTTATTATTATTTGAAACAGTTTATGAAATAACTAAGATGTTAGATAAATTTAGATGTGTTTTTGTTAGTTTTAAGATTATTATTTTGCTACAGAATGTGGCTAATGATTGTTTTTATGTGTGTTTTTTGTGAATCTAACTAGTTGAATTGCTTATTATTGTTAGTTTTAGGATTATTATTTTATTACAGAATGTGGTTAATGATTGTTTTTATGTACATGTGAATTAAAAATGTTAATGCACATGTGCATAATGTAGTTGCTACTGATAAAAGTAGTGTTAATGCACATGTGCATTATACTGATATCATTAATGTCTTTTGCTCTAATGCACATGTACATATATTATGTGGTAATGAAAAAGTAATGTTAATGCACATGTGCATTAAAATTGAAAATATGGTTTTCTTATGTGTTGTTTATTATTTGTAGACAAATATGTGATAAACATAAAGTATGTAACTTTTGTGTTATAATCGAGGGAGAAAGGCCAAGAAAAGCTGCCTGATACAATTGAGGATGATGACATAATCGTTGATCAGGAAGTTAAAAAAGGTCCGTATTAATTATTTAAGCAATTTTGATATATATATATGCACATGTGCATGTATGTATATGCACATGTGCATATCTGTATATTTTTCATGTAACTAATAAATGTTAATTGTTAGTTGTTTAAACAAACGAACAATGTGATAAATTTGATAAGTATATGATGTTCAGGTTGACAGATGAAAAAACAAGGGAGATGTTAGATGAGGCATCAATGAGGTGTGAAGAGTGTTGAAAGAAGATATGTAAAAGGGGAAGAAAATGAGAAGGGACAAATAAGTAATAGAAGGGGACTATTGGTGGACGTGAGATTGTGAGATAATTAGAAGTTTGTAGGCATGTGGTTAGTGGTAACATAGTTGGTTTGTAATATGGATATTTTTTTGTTATCATTTGTTTTATTTAGTTAATGCGTTTTGTAAGAACCAACTGTAGTTGTATGATAAAAACAATTTGGTATAAAAGCTTTGTTATTTGAAGGATGATGTATGCACATATGTATATTTTGTGTGGCCTTATATGGTGGTTGATAGGTTGATTACGTTCGTAATTATTATTTTTATCGTATGTAAATTGGTATGGCAATAAAATTGACGTATATGTGCATGATTATATTAGTGAACCATTAAACCCACCACCACACACCCATCCCACCATACCTAAAAAACTAAGCTCGAAAGCTAAACCACTAAAAAAATCTAACTATATTAGTGAAATGCACATGTGCATGCAGTACACGTTTCTTATTTTATATTTCTTATATATAGGTGTTTTGAGTTTATTCATGTTTGTTGTCATACACGTGTTTTATTTTCAATTTATGTTATAATATGCATGACTAAACACTTGACGAGTTCGATTGTAGTTTATATCTTACTTTGCTTACATTTAATGATCATTGAAAAAAATTTGTGACCCCTTATATATAATATCGCGTCCATTTAATAATCATTTAACTATGGTAATTGACAATTCATTCAAAAGTGTGATTTAATAGTGAAATGCACATGTGCATACGGTGTATTTTTGTATATATAACAGCGAAATGCACATGTGCATCAGGATGACGTCATACGACGTCACAAGCCATTTTTTTTTATTTTTTTTTATTTTTTTCGAATTAATAATGCAAAATAATCATTTTGGTGTTTTTACTTTTTTTATTTTTTTATTTATTTAGGTTATATAATTTTGTTTTTTATTTTTTGATGGAGGGGTTTTTGTAGACACCTTCATATTTACAAAAATGCCACCTGTTCACACTGGTTCTTTGGTTCTTTCCCTAAATGGTGGTTCTCAAATGATCCAAATCCTATATATATATATATATATATATATATATATATATTATATTTGGAGTTTTTTATATATATTTGCTATGCTTTAGTTTAAATTAGTTAAAACAAACATTCACCTATCTTTCTTATCGGTAAATCAGTGACAACGGTTCAGTACAATCGCTCCGCGCGCGTCCATGAATCGATACTTGGTTCTTATCTATATATTACTACATATGTGACAGGGTGCGCTTGCGCTTTAATGTGTGTTCCAATGTTAAGATTAAAATCATTTTTATAAATTTAGAACCCAAGTTGCGCGAGCGTATTTTATGTATGCTCAAAGAGCACATCAAGTTTTTGGCACCGTTTCCGGGGACGCGACGAGCTTAAGGAACGAACGGAGTCAACTTTTTAACATTGTACATGCTTATGAATACTTGTTTATACTGTGTTGATTCTTTGATTATTTATTTGATTTATCTGTCTATTTATATATTGGATTAATTTTAGATTGGTTCATAGGTTTGCTTATATATTCGTTCATTTAAACTGCTTATAGGATTATTTGAATGATTATTTGTTCATTAGGACGTTGATAGATTTAATTGATTGAATATTGAATTTATTGGTTTATCTATGAATTTTATTTATTCTAAATTTGATTGATTTGATTTATTTGTTCGTATTTGAACTAATTATTAATTTATGATTTGGATAGTTATATTCTTTGTTTGTTTATTTTTATTCATTTTATTGATTCTATTTGTTTTTATCTGATTTTTATGAGTATATAGCTTTCCTATATTTTCTGTATGTATTTATGGTATTAATATTCATTTTTTCTTTCTTTTATCGCTTTTTGGGTTTGTCATCTATTCGCGTGCTGCAATTGTATCATTCTTTGATTGCAGGTTGATGTCCTCCAACCCCAGGCCTTCTAGTGATCTTTCTGAGGAAGAGGCGCGTATCTTAAGGAGAAGGGAAAGAATTAGACTTCATAGGTCGCGTCTAGTTTCTGATAATCTTATTTCTACTCCTGCTATAGAGGTCCCAGTAAACGAGGCACCGGTGGATCCGTCTGACCACGAAGGGTCGGAGGCGGAGATTGAGATCATCATGGTGGATGATGATACCCCGCTGAACGATAGCGGGCGTCCTAGAGGTGATGGACTTGCATCTAGTATTGTCCGACCGCCAGTCACGGCGGAGCACTTTGAGATCAAATCTAGTATCGTTAACATGATACAAACCTCGGTGCAGTTCGGTGGACTGGAGCATGAGGATCCAAACTGACACATTGCTGCTTTTCTAGAGGTGTTAGCAACATTTAGGATGACGGGTATCTCAGATGATGTTATCCGTTTAAGACTCTTCCTCTTTTCATTGCGGAACAAAGCCCGGACTTGGCTAATCTTCATGAGTTGATTTGGGTTATGCTTTATTAGTTAAAAATAAAACCTCTTAAATGGGTGGCTAATCTTCATGAATATATCTTTAATGCATAAAATCTCCTAAATCCATTTATTTTATTATTGTTGAAATCAAGGTAATAATACTTTACGGAAGGTGGCAGGTGCAATTGTGTATTTAAAAGAGTAAACCACCACTATATGACCATGTGTAGTGGTAAAGAAATTTGGAGTCCCTCATTTGGGCATTTTTTGACATGTAGCATGTGGGTCCACTAGGGGCTTGAAATCAAAAATGGGTTAGTGGTTTCAAGCTCCTAGTGGGACCCACATGCCATTTATTATTTTTTTTAAATTTAATAAGCAAAACCATATATTCCTATTTTGTTATTTACTTTGTTTACATGTTGGGCTGATACGAGTGCTGGGCTCATGATTGATGCTCTCCAAGTGCTGGGCTAGAGGTTGCTAGTGTTGGGCTTATAAGAGTCTCATGGGCTTAAGCCCATTCGTCTTGTTTTAAGTAGGTTTGCATGTGATGAATATAAAAGGACATATCTCTCTCTCTCTCTCTGTGTGTGTGTGTGTGTGTGTATTGACGCTCTCATCTTCTTCATCTTGTTTTTACAACTTAGATATTTTTTTCTTCATTTGAAAGCTTCAAATCCTTTTCCAAACGGCTATAATATGTGGCTCCCAACGATTGGACGAAAGAAGGGATGCAGCAGCACGAAATACACACGTAGGATAGGTTAGCGCCCGTTTTAAGTAGGTTAACATGTGGTGAATATAAAAGGACATAGCCCCTTTAGCGCCCAATTCGTTGTCCACACACAGGTGGTCTAAAAGAATAAACTAATTAGTCTGATAAATATACAGAACCATTCCAAACAACTTTTGTTAATTCAAATTTCATGGACTTTAAATATCTTTTTAGGATTTTTTTTATTAAATGCCAACTCTTGATATTAATCTAGGCTGCAGATAATAACTGTCTCGATACATCAGCTCTTAAGGGGAGTGGCTGGAATGGCGAGAAGCTT